>JAQFYT010000299.1:0-28547 GCA_034694925.1 Ceratophysella denticulata
ATGGGTTTAATCCATTCGGACGATTCAGGGTTGTCCAAAAATATGTTTATAAGCTGTAATGTCATAAGATAAGAGCCTATGTTGAAAATAAGCTAATGGACAAAAAAAGGAATACCTGAACCAGCGGAATCTCGATATTGGCAACCCTGGCACTATGGGAACTTTCTGCAAATGGCAACTCAATTCTCTGATCCCTACTATAAATAATACAACGAATTATGTTCCAATATTTGAAACATTCGCAAATAGCAACCGTTTTTGGCGTTCCCCTGAGGTTTCCAACGTCGAGAGTCGAGATTCCACTTTTCTAAGGAAACGAACTAAATATCTAAATCCAATATTACCTTGTACCTTTTCGGTGACGGAGTCTCAACCTCAACTAGTTTAGATGTTGACTAACACGTTATTTCGAATTACACAACCCTGTTTAAATGAACCCTGAACAAATTTAATTTTTAATCCCTATCTGCGCCCATGAACACAGGTGGGAGTATAATTTCGTTCCTATTACAGGGTATGGAAATAGAATGCAGTTATGAATCCACTTGCACGTACATTATGTATCTAAATGACCAGAGCTTATATTTTAAATTCTAAAGTTGCAAAAGATCAAATGGCATAATGCGTCTTTCCGTATGGAATTATGTAAAACTTCCATTCATTCAATATTGAACTTATAAGCAGATGGATGAGGGATCCATGCATCTTCGGTTCAGCACTGTGTTTATTCGTATTTTCCTGTAACCTGTAACATTGATTTATGGGTTCACTTATTTGAAGCCCCTCCTCCTCCTATGTCCATGTACCTTATGTAAGAGATTTACATTACCAGCATTTTTTGCCATTTTGATCTTATTTACTTGCCGTCGAATTATTGTTGAAAGCAAGCTCCTTCATCTTCAACAGTATCGAGAATCAAATAAAGCAAGACAAAGGATTGCTTGGTGTTGCTACCCGCATAACTCATCTCGAATCCACATACATATTATTAAGCCACCATTCTTCATGTTATCACACTATTCATCAGCCATTAAATGAATGCGGAAAGCTATTAAACAAGTGTTCCGATTTGTATTATGCCTAGAATCATAAACTTGATGTTTCGGGATTAAATACACTGATTAGAGCCATTTTTAAGAAAAAATATATACAATACCGATTTTCAACACTCGGTATGACTATACCTTATATTAAATCTAAAACGCATCAAGTATTAAGATTATATTTGCTTATCTACGATTTTATGAGCATGTATCAAAATATTTATAAGCGGGAATAATATACCGATAACAATAGATTGATACGATACGCTCACACCAAGGGGTACAGTACATTTACGTTACGGTATGCTCCAGTAAGCATACACTCTTTCAGTGCAAACTGCAAATTAACGTTTGTGGATTCTTGATTCTTTGACAAAGTAACGCCCAGTAGATATTTCATAAATATTTTGTATTTATGATATGATATGATACACATGCATCATTTAACCACAAAATGCCGGTCTTGAAATGAGCCCGCACTACTGCAGTGCTCTGTGTTCTGTGAATTTCGATAGTCTTGGAAGAAGTGTGTAGACTTGCGGAATCATGTTTATGAGGGTTTTTTCCGAGAGTTGTTATCTGCTCAGACTCTCATACAAATTATGATTAATTTTATTTTCTGGTTTTATACCTTTCAGCCCTGAGAAGGAAGGGAGGTGTTTCTCGTTGAGCCCAGTTAACTGTGGTTTATGTGCGGAAACTAATTACGAAACCACGGCTTAATTACAACCAACTCCGGTTCACCGCACCATCATGGACCAAGTGAGATTGGGAATTGGTTCGAGACTTTGAGACTCCACGAGGACAAGCCCCCGTGTCAATGTAAGTTAATAATTTTCACTTAATTTATTCATTAGATTAGTCTGGGCTGGAAAACATCAAAGGAAGCGAGGCAGAACAATTACAATTATGCCTAATTTTTCAACGAGTTGGTGGTACCTTTTCTGGTTCCATGAATTAGTTTTCCTGGGAAATATCTCCTGTCAGCTGGCAGGGGGCAGTGTACGATCCAAAGTTTCACGATGGACTTTGCAGCACGTCGTCAATCATTCCACTCTTTCACTGCCCATGTTCACAGTCAAAGTTATTCAAATCTGGCATAAAACAGGGGAGCAGTGTTGTTACTAATCACTTTGGCTGATTAACGATTTGGAGCAAAAAAAAAGCAAGAAACAAGAAATAGGCATCTTCTTACAGAATTACTCAGCCGCGATTGCGATTTCTAAGATTGCATTCTAACAAAATGAGTCATGGTCATACACTTAAGCCATTACCAAGCAAAATTCGCGCATAATTGTATTATGTTGAAAACTAGCCGAATTTCTTATTTTATTTCGTAAATTTCTGGTGTTTATCCGATTATTCGAGCTCAAAGTGAGCACAGCAATCAGCCTCGTTCTGCATACGGTCAGGGATTGAAGAATGCCAAATAGCAAAATAATCTATAATTTATAAAGATTAAGGTGCATAACCCGAGCTGTCAGGGCTGAGAGGGTTCTGATGGGGCTGATGACAGGAACAATGTCGGCATGTTTGTTCCATTCCAAATTCTCGACATTCTGAAAATTCCTTTCGAGCTGAGTGAAAACATGAGCATTGAGTGGTGGAATCATCGTACGATAGGGAAAAACGTGAGGGCATACCCATTGGATGCCTTACTTGACTTCAAGCGTCTTATCAATTCAGGATTCTGCGACAATTCGTTGAACGCGAATTCTGCCTGTTCTTTCTGGATTTGCGTAGCTATTGGATTTGAAGTTCAGGGATACACCTTAAAAACTGAAAAATTATTCTAAAACTACACCACTGTATAAACAACTGATAAACTGGGATTGTAGAAATTAGACAATCGGTTTTATCTCTCAATAAATTTTACTGCCGCCAGCACGAGATTGTCCATTTGGAATCCTCCCGTTACCTGAATTCATGTTCTGCATGACTGACTGATTGAATGAATACGCCAAATAACAATGAAGAGACGAAGATGAAGAAAAAAAACTGATTCCAGGCTTTCAGCATATTATTTCCCTAATGTTAACTTTGAAGTTTAAGTTTGGGTCTGACAATTTCTTGTTCTTTCTTGTTTAGTGTGTGTTAAAGGAAAGGGTGAGCTCTTGTGAGGTCCAGAGGACAATTTGATTTATGTTTTGGATGAGAGGTGAGATAGATAGGTCTGTAGACAAATGGACAATTGTTTTGTGGGATGGGGGAGGGGACCAGTGGGACTGGCATTCCCAATTTTTGATTGACGTGATTACCTCTGGGACGCTCTGTCTAGAATGCTGATAATTCCTAATCTGCATCCTTGGTCCATCCTCAAAGGCTTTCTTGGGAAAAATACCTGAACAAAGCTATCAGAAACCTTAATTGTATTGTTTTTGCAATATTCAAATTGTGAATAATTACTATTTGGAAAAGGGCGTTGGTGACATTTGATCTGCTCAATCAAAACCGGATTTTACACAATGGGTTCGTATCCGTTTTGGGTACCACGGATGCTTTCCCATAATCTGAACAATTTTTAGCACCATTGAAAGCCACATTGGTGTCGCGAAAGTTGAACCCTGGCGCGAGTTTATGTGCGGTTACAATATGGGAAATATTGGGCCTTTGGTTTTGATATTGACGCTCGATGTCTATTTTGTTTTAATATTTAATTTGTATTGGCTTGACCAATTTCAAACTTCAAACCACTGTTCGTTTTTGTTACAAAGTTACAGTGCTTTGACTTTCACTGAACTCCATACATAGGTACATGTACAAAAAACTGTAGTTTGATTTGTGTGTGAAAGCTTTGAGGGTTCATTCTTCCGACCGACCATAATTTAAGGGATAGCCGTTGTCACTTTTGGAGTTTAGTTCAATGACGCGGTTTGGATTTGGTTTTCTCGTGTGAACCAATTATAATTGCAATCATTTTTATGTGTAACATGAAGAAGGTTGTGGCATCGTGTCTCTGTTGCGTGGATCAAGTAACTAATACAGATACACACATCATTACAATGGGTTGGCGAATTCTGTAATTGCTATGATTTTGGTTGGAAGCTTTCTGCTCAAACCTGTTCTGGAAACTTTTCAATTCCCAAATTTTACTCGGATATTAGTATTTAATTATAATTATTTTCCATGTAGACTAATAAATGCTGCGACATGGAGGTTGGACATATTTTACAGGGTTGGGATATTTGGATACAGGCCCAATACGGAATTTGCATATTTCGAGTTTAAAGATAAACGTGTCAGTGGACAACCCTGAACCTGGTAATGACACTTAACAAGTGCTAATAACATATGCTGCTCAGTTACCCGTGAAAAATACTCACAAACCTATTCATTAAATATATAGCATTTTACAATACAATCTCTGTTCTTAATACTAGGGTTTACTGTCATTTACCTACCGCTCCTGCATTTAACACGCATATTTCGTGTCATTTTGACGAATCGTAAAATGCATGCATTCTGCCTTTGAAAATTATTCATGAGTGACAACATCAAGGTGTGTGAAGAATTGGGTGTTAAATCAGAGCAGAGTGTCTACTGCAAATCCAATGCAAACAACGACTGTGCAAGAAGTGTAAATATTCCTATAATTTTTATTTTTATGCACATACATTAATGGGCCGAAAGCTGAAACATCATGAATATTAAATGTGCTTGTCGAGAAGGGCGCTTCCGGGCGTTGGGCATTACAGATACTCTCGAAAAAAAAATGTCCACTGGTTGTCACACACACACAAAATGCACCTCGTTCACCCGGAATTCTATCGCAGAAATTTGAACCTGGTTGTTTTGGGACTTATGAAAAACTTAAATTTCATTCTGTATGGCAACTACCGTTTTGCCGACTAAAGAAATGCCCGATTAATTCATTATTGGGCGTGATCTTATATACACAGTTGTTAATTCGCGAAATCTTCAAAATATAGGCTTCTAAGTTGGATCTCAAGGGCCCAAATGTCCGACTAACCTAACATGTTAAGAATAGCATGCTCAGCAATCCCATTGTTTTCATTTTACAACAGGTAGAGGTAAGCTTACATGTGAGCATTGTTCTTAATTTGCCTGTAAGCGGATGGGGCCTTTAAAGACGCTAAAAGCAAGCACCTGCTTCCTTTCCTCAATGATTCGACTCACCACCATGCTATGATTTGAGTGGGTCTGGTTGTAAAAAATGGAGGCCTTCGAATCCTGACTCACCTGCTTGCCTGGGCTCCATGCTTCGTCTACAAGTTTAATAACAGTCTTCAAGGAGAGACGGATGGGGATGAGGGCAGTTGACGCGTATCTCCTCTCTGCCTTCAGTCCACCCTCTGATTCAAGCTCAGTTCCAATTATTACGAACGCAGCGCTTTCATGGCGTATATATTGGAAGTTTAGCCCCCCACGAATGTGTGCTTAAAATGCCCAAATCACCAAATTCATTGGAACAAATATGAAACAAATTCGTGGTCATTGTTAAATAAGATTTGAAACGGCAAATACTCGTAATTTCCACTCTTCATGCTAAGGAATACAAATAATTATAGCGTTATTTATTGAATCTCGAAATTTTAAAGTAGACGTTTGGCTTTACGATTTTGCTGTATTTCTAATTGAGACTGAAACGGCTTTGAATCGTTTCTGTTTTACCAAAACAAATTGGTACCACAGTAATATTGGAATACACATATGCTGACAAATACGTTCACTTTACAACGTTTGACCCTTGAGACGCCACCATTGTATTGTACTGTACGAAAGAGCCTGGAAGAAAGCAGTAAAATCAGTGAAGAGAATCAGAGGTAAAATAACTTTATAGCCATAATCAGTAGTTCTCTGATGTGTTCATCTCGAACATTGATGGTAAGTGGCACTTGGACTCGCCTCTCCTATGAATACAAATAACCCTCTCATGCCTCACCCTCCATCCAACCAACCTGCTTATTAAATCCGCTCAATTGAAAACAACCAGAGCTCTCTAATGTATTTTTAAATGTAAAACAATTCAGTCTCTTCGTCCCACATCTTGAATAAGTAATGCAGCCCATTCTTCATCCACGGATTCAATTAGCAGTTCATCTTTTTAAAAAATAAATGCTCACATATTATCCAACTGACGCTACATACAGGGTGACTCGAGATCCGGTTACGGGAAGGATAAAATTTGTTTTAGCTGAATGCAGGTTTCTTGCGAATCAAACCATATCTGTATCCCTTCGATTGTTTCAATTTTACCATAAACCACATTGACCGTGCACGGTTTCAAACATTGACATTCAAATTTTGAAGTCATGACTTGAAAATTTGAATCAATCTATGTAATCTGAACTGAATAATTAATATATACCGGACACGGGAATGTATCACCCTGTACAAACAACACCCAAGTCAGGATCGAGTGAGTGAACCTTTGAAGCTTTGAATCAGACTTCCCACCCACTGGCAGTCGAATGGAAAAGACAATTGTTGTTTGGTTTTTAAATCATCTCTAAAAGTAACTTCGTGACTGGTCTCCAGCCCCGAGAATTACTAAATAGGTAAACTGTAAGTCCGTCAAATCCTGGGCTACTTGGATGGAATACCTGAACCCTCATCAACGTTGAATTCATTAGGGCCCAAGTACAGGGTTACGGGGTACAGAGTACAGAGATTCGACAGACGTACTGTACGACTGTCTACGAAATTCTTGTTCGTACGTTGTACTGGTTGTACATAATAAATTGTTGGAGCAACAAGTTATAACTTACGAACGACTCCAAAGATGGATGGTCAGGAGATACGGTTTCAACTTGGCAGCAGCACCCAGCGTCCAGCCCTTGTTTTGTTAGTGACTTTTAATGAGAATTCCTTAATGCCTTGAGATATGTCTAAGGGTCGGGAAAGGCACATTACTTCATTCGGTTACGCCGGTACTTAAAAGTTAACCTCCAGTCCATCATGTCAGGTCATGACCAGGCCCAACCTGAAGACTATTAGATGAATCCGTCAATTTAAGATCCTACCTGTCGGCATATGTCGTAGCTCTATGGTACTTGACCAAATTTACGCTATTTAATTCACATCATCACAGCATAAGTTATCCAATGTGGGGCGACACTCAGGAGTTATTGGACAGTGACTTTTGTACATCACAAATAATACTGCACAACAAATATTAAAAATTTAAAATACTGGCCGACCACGTAAATTCGGTGTAAGTTGACATGAAGAGGTTGAAAAATAAGTAATGATCCTGCCCTGGAACATGCACGAGCACCTGAGTCTCCAGGCATTATTATAACAACATTCTTCATTGGGGTTTATCCAGCCTTGGCTCCATGTTCTGAATGACCCTTCTTCTTTACTGAGATTCAGTTTTTTATGTGAAACTGTGAAAGGTAAGAGGTAGGGCAGTAGTTAAGTCAGTGTGTGGATGGGATGGATGGAGAAAAATATGGGTGTGGGTTCGATCATAATTTCAGAATTTTTTTATGGGTGGCCCCTCAAGCTCGTAGATATTTTTCTTGACGGCTTTTGTGGAGTTTTTCGGATCTTTTAGGTAGGTAGAGTGTACTGTACAATACAGGTGCATCTCTAGCTAAAAGGCACTTTCTGGATGAAGAAAACTGTTAATTTTCTCTTCCGAAAACGAGTTCGTACAGTGCACGAGTTATTCTACAGTATATTTTTAAAGATTTTTTTTGTATAAGATTCAAGAAAATGTTTGAATGTAGCTAGGCTAGATGAATACATTGATTTGAAAGACGCCCTAGAGTCCATGAGAGAAATATGAGGGTTTTTTCAAAGGGTCCATGCTAGCATCTTATTATGAAAATTCTATACCTCAGTAAAGACCTATTTATAGAGATTCCTGACAGTAATTATTGCTACACCCCTTTGTAGTCTGCCGTCCTCCGTGTCGGAGTTTTGAGCAATTTATGATTTGTTATGACTATGATAGCTGGCTACATTGAATTGTATGTTACTGCGTTAGACGAACACGAATTTACGTAGTACCTATGTAGGTACAGTACGAGTGTGAATCTAATTTTACAGCTGTCTGAAATTTTATAATATTTCAATTGAACACTGAATTTTTGTTAAACGCTGGGTTGTATTCCGGAATCTCATTGTTTCTGTCTCTGCAAAACGAAATAGTATGACTGTTTCCAAACCAGGAATTACACACTACAAACACTGAATTCTTACGTGTACCGTAACAGGTACAGGTCAAACTTTTGTTCATTTATTAAGCCTTGGAAGTTGAAATATCTGAAATCCCATACAATCTTCTACCGTATAATTATTTCAATCTAACATTCAACTAAAAATGAGCATGATCAAATAGTTTTTTACACCAAAAAATGCGTAGTTCTACCTTATTAGGACAGGGGTGTCTTTCTTTGATCCTGCCTTATCTTTACCACAGATAAGCATTCTGAAGTGCTAATGCACCTGTAATGTATGCGCGCCTGTCTTGCTCCGGGTGGATTTCACCAATACAGTGCATGCATGCAGTTTCTGGGCGGTTTCAGTGAATTACTTCTGACACCTTAAATATGAATAATCTCACATCTCACCCTCACCTCCATCCACCCTCGCATGATATGATGCAACGGCAGGCCAGGGCAGGGCATTAGGTTCACTTTATCATAAAATGGAGTGCCTTAAGGGTTCCGTCACGTCCCAGGATGCAATCGTGTATAGTCTACGTTGGTTCGACGCCACACCGTTTGTTCTGTCCGTTTGACAGAATCACATTACTGACTGTCCAACCATTCGTTGTAAAATCCATGTTCTGGCACAAAACGTTTTTTGAATTCGCGCCATTCTAAGTGTTGTATCCCTTAGTAAAAGTTGCCGCGAATTCAAAAAGTTAGGCCATATCATTACTTGGTCTTACAACTTAGAATTGGAACCTTATAGACTTCAGTAGGGTAAATCATTTGCGAAGCTGTTTTGAATATGAGAACGCCCTTGATATTCATTTATCAATGGTATAACATTTGTGACCAACGTTTTGATGTGTTGTATAGCGATAAAAACACAGAACCCAATTGACCACGGATTTAAGTTGAACAGCGCTTCCGCTGTTGGTGTAAGTGAGCCCTCCTGCTTGTAAGCGTGGCGTTGGCCTGACTTTGACTTTCCATTTCTCAGAAAATAAGGCACCACGGCCCAGTGAGTACCCAGTTGAGCGTTGAACCTAACCAGTGATACCCGACAGTGGGCCTGGTCTTAGGTATAAAACCCCAATTGAGAAGGGACGGACAGAAGTAGGTTGTTTTATCGAGGCACTCGCCTCAACGACGTAATCCTCCAACTTAGGGCTTACGCCGTATACGAGATCAAGGAGATAAGAAGAAGCCTGCCTGCCCATAAGGAAATTCCGTATACAAAAGCCTCGTCGGCATACTAGTAGATAGATTGAGCCCAACTAGTATCATTGTTGTAAGCTAAGAAGGCAACCCCCATTGACTCTCGAGCAGTATTATTACCTTGTGCTTCGGCACTGGCCCTAAAGCATGAAGCGAGCCGTAAAGAAAGTATCAACATGAAAATGATAACTCTCTCCGCTTGCTCAGAACGAACGTTGAAGAACTCGTGTATCTTGTTGAAACGTTGATTCTTGAGAAAAAATATATAGTTTTTTTGAAACTCAGTCAGTCACTGCAACTATTAGCATTACCTGAGTCGCACGTGGAGGTGGGGTTCCTCCATGGCTCAAGTCAAGACTTATTGTCATTTCAAAACTTAGAATATGTATTCTCACAGCTTCTTGAGTCCTGTTTTTATTAGTCATAAAGATGTCTTCCTTGTGTAAATATTAAGGTTATTTTTTACTCAAAGATTTTTTTTGTCAGTGGTGCACTACAATTACGATTTGAGAGGATTAGGCCTGTATTTATTGTGAGTGTTGGGTGTTTGAGTGAAACTGTATTGTTGTGTGCCTTACTGCTGAGCTGAGCTTCTTCCTTACGTGTACCAAGAAGCAAATACAAATGTTCTAGTTGAACTTCACACACTACTGAGTTAACAAGTTGGGCAAATAGGTGAAAGGAGTCGGTAGTGCATTGTGTCCCCGATCACAATAGAAAAGTTACATTACAACAATACGGTAGTGCACAAGAAGGCAGGCAGAGCGTCTATTCACTCTAAATTTGAATGGATTACCGTCCATGTGTTGTATTCCCTCTATTCCGGTGCATCAAGGTGTGAATTTATCCAGAATACAATCTTTATCGGTCTCTATTGAAGTGTTTCAGGGATTTGTTTCAGTGATTCGGTGGTCTGCTCAGTTTTCATGATTTATGGCCGTTCGGTTCAACAACGGAAGCCGAAGGTTTTGAGTTTGAACGTCTGCACATGAGTGACATGTGAACGACAAAAATGCCAACGTCCGCCATTGGAATTGGTGGCAAAATTTGAGACGGCTTTTGCATTCATACGTCTACTGTGTAGATTTTGTGTTCCGGCATAATGGATTGAATATTCTATTGAATCCCGGTTGAAATAAATTGACGCCGACGTTGACGACAGGTGACAGTGTGACAAGAAACAGCTTGGGAGGCCTCATGCGTGGTCGGATATTATTAATGTGAAGTGTGAAAAGAAAAATGAATTAAATGGTCCGGCCGTTGCCTGTGGGAATACGAATGACCAGCTGCAAAAACGCATAGAATATTATAGCTCTGAATTCTTCCGTGGGTTACACGTTATAATTATAATTATGTACACGACTCCACGGAAAGTGAAGCAGGAGTCCAGACTCAGACGCTCCCTCTCATTGAACAATCCAGGAGCCAATAATGCAACAGGTCCGCGGCTTTCTCCTTTCCATTAATATTATCTCGGTTATTAATCTGGATTTAGATAGAATCACGTAAGAATTAGCCTGAGAGGAAACGCTTAGGCTTAATAACAGCTCTGTCCGCATTATTGCATGCGCGAGGACGGACTTGGGAAATAAAGTATTTATCATTTGGAATTGGGTTCAAGCACCTGTAAGTCCATCAAACAGTATATACACAGACATTAAATATAGTCGTTAATTTTACAGCCATTTCTGCACAGACAAGGCACTACCGGTTTTACACGATTGGACACCAAGAGGGAATAAGTGAAGCCTGTTTAAGCAAATTATTCAATAAGGCACATTTAAATGAGGAGTAACCGTTTAGTTTTATGGCATTTCTGTTTTGCCGTAGTTCCCACGGTGCTCAAGAGTGTACCTCTGTCGGCAAGTGAATTCGCAATCTAATAAATCTGAAAGCAATTTACATACATTAAGATCCTAACTTGAAGAGAAACTTGGCTTGGTGTTAGCGTCTCAGCCTCAGCGTTATTGCTATTGCTATAGCCTATGATTATGAAATATGAATGCTAACTCATAACGACAGTTCACTAAATTTTATATTTTGGCGTAACCTATCGTTGAGCTAAAACCGTTGATATCTTCACACGATCCTTTTAACAAAGTAGATGCAAGATGCATAATCTTAGGTTGAATTAATAAATCACACCTGTCTCCAATCCGTGAATCCTTTGAAGACAGATCCTCAGAATAGGCTTGGAGGGGGGCTGTGAGACTTAAAGAAATTTCCGAAATTGAATCCAGTATTAGGTTTAAATTGAATTCAACTTTTAGCAGATGTCCTTTCCGCACAGGAATGCGGCATTCTTACATAAAGAAATACCTAGTGATTTATATGCTGTAAAGAAGTAAGCTGAGTATTTTTACTGCAAGGCATATACCAGCTTTCACCAAGAACATCTTTCGCATTATTTTCGCACAGTCAACTGGCCTGGCACGATGGCATGTGTCAAGATGAATAAGTACTGGCTAGTCCTGACAAGGACCTCTTCCTAAGTGGCAAAAGATAAATGAGCCATGGAATAAGGAATACCGTCCCGAGTGTCTCCAAGAAAAAAATGCAACTTTATTATTGTCTGACAGGAGCCAGGGAGTCAGACAAATATGCCATTGTGTTGTTAATATTCCTACCTCTCAACAACCACAGAGGGACAGGCATTCAATCATACTCACATTTCTAATTGAACAAATGCGGTTTTAACTGTCCAATTTTTTTGGGTGAAATTACTCTAAGCCATTCTGTCTAATTACATGTCTTAGTTTTCTGCAAAAAAGAATTTATGAATTTTATAGATGTACTCGTATTTCAAATTTTACATAATGGAGTTTTCCTTCGAAAATTCTATACCTTTATATCCACGGATATTCGGATATTTACTAAAAGTATATTGGCAATTAATCACAAAATAAATATAAAATAAATGACCTATAGCATGGTATTAGCAAATTTCGTGTTCTCCATCAAGCTGCCTACTGAATTTGCGATCTTCACATACAAGAACAAAACGGGATTTGCCCTTGCCCGTGCACAGCGATCTCGCGCAATGCCAGCAATCTTCGTCCTAATATATTAGTATATTCTATTGCAATAATCGGAAATTCTACGAAATGGCAACGCGGCAGGTTTGTATTCCGATATTTCAATATTTATGATGTTATTCAAGTTATGTTAGGAAAAACGTACAGTTATACTACCCATCAATGGCATCCCATAATAGTATTGACTCCAGCTTAGGACTAGAATATCTAACAGAATGTTCTTACAAATCTTATTCATGGTTCAAATTAAAATAGCAATTACAAGCTATGTTTACTTGAGTAATAGGGTCTTTCATGACTAGGGAATTCGTAACGTAGCCGTTCCAAAGTGGATTCTTTGGATTCTTGAAACTTGCTTCAACACAATACAGGGTCAAGATCCACTTTAGATTGTAGATCATCATTCATCTCTTCATATTCTTAACTTTTTAAAAGTTTTGCAAAATATGGAGAAGAGCTGGTTGACGCGTGACGCGTCCACTTAGGTTTGAGTTTGGAGCGGATCCGGTTACTCAGAATTCTTGATTCCCGTGTCAGGCAGCTCATAAATTAAAAATCTCTGTCTCCCTTCTCAAGTCAGAGTAAGTCGAGCAGCTATGATTTATATTAATTATGCCAAGATCAAAGGAATTCTACGAGTCACTGTTTGGACAACAACCCGACCCGTTTTCTTAAAAATTATGTTCGTGCTTCCTAAAGGAAGAAGATACGAAAAGGGATGAAGCCAGACATGAACTTGCTGGAATGGCAATTTTCGATACGCATATTTTAATCAAGTTCATCACTACTTCAGAGACTGAAGACGGGTGGTGTTGAATTAATTAGTGGAATTTTTGAGTTTGAAATGAAAGCATAGGACTTTTGAATGCCGACAAAGTTTGTGTCGTTGCATAACCTAGATATGTTCATGAGATTAGACCAGTTTCATTTTTCGATGCTTGTCTCAGCGGCTGTAATTAATTTTCCTCCGGTGTAATTATTCAAGGACAGGGGGTACTGACAAGTAATTATTCTGAGCAAGCTACGGAGCTAACCGAGAGCTGAATTTTCTGGAAGCGGCATTGCTTATAATATCAGTTTTCGAAAATAGATCCACTTGATGAAACAACTCGAGAATTAAAATTTCCTTTAGGGTCGCTTTTAATACTAAAATCAAGTTTCCGATGCGTCTAACCTAACGTGATTGGTTTCGTTCGGCACAACTTTCTGAAAACGTATTTGCAGCATCCGCCACGGATGAAAGTATTTGAAGTGTTTTATAGAAATAATATACATACATTTAAAACAGTACCTGAAGACAAAAATGCCCTAAAATATTCAAACATTATGTAGAGCAATTGTATTAATTAATTTTGATTTCTGTATTTCAGAGCTGGAGCCTCAGTTGACCGGAACGGAGTTGTACCCGGATCCTTTGAGTGAGCATCGTGCCGTTGCTGGAGGGTGCCCACCGCCGTACAGGTCACCCCCGGACGCCTCCAACCTCAACGGCGGAACTGAGTCCGCTCCAGAAGAGCGTGTTGGCCTGCTGGGGATTACCAACGGATCTGCTTCGGGACCCTACCAAAACCACACGTTCCAAACTCACTCTTCCAAGTTTCCGGTGAGCTCATTCTGCCTTTTTTCTATGAACGAACCGGGGAAACTTGTAATTATATCTGTACAGGGCACACGGACAAACCTTCCTTGTTACAAAAAGAGTTTATATCCTTCGTTTGGCTACGCAATAGGGTAGACCTATAATTAAACGCATGCTTTTTAGATGATTCCTTGGAATCCAGTCACGAAAGGATTGAAATAAACATGTCCAAATGCACCAATTTTAATTTCCGTCTGTTAAGCATTTATTTGAAGCCTTCGTAATTCGGAGTATTAAAGCTTTGCAACAAAAATACATCAGTGTAGAAGGAAGAATGGTATACAGGTATAGGATTCTGGAAATATATGTTAACCCGGACTCTTGGCTGAATATTTGCAGCATTTGAAAAACATTGTGAATTCAGTAGCAAAGCAATTTCCAAATTTTTCAGCTGGGCTTGTGGCACTGACAGAAGTTGGACATGAAGTAAAGCAAACGCTAGCTTTCTTTTTCCGATTTTACGTCTGATACACGTATGAATACAAATGAATCAACTTTCTATACCAAAAGTCAAAACTTTTATGCAACCGGAAAAGACGACGCACATAGTGAAATTATCATTTATGGAATATACCTTACAATTTTTACCCTAACAAAACAACCCTTGCCACTTGACTGCTTCCATTTCCATTTATTTATAGGAAAAGCACCATTTCCTGTTTGACAATATCCGATTGAAACAACAAAAAACCTTCTGTGTACAGAAGCGTACAAACATCGTAGTGTGTCCATTGTTACCAGTCCAGACGTAATATATCAACCCAGTACATTACACATATCATCTATCCATCCATTCAGACTTCAAAACGTTGTAGTAAGGGTGAAAATAGGTGTTCCATTGCGTTTCCTTACATACCGTTTCAGTGATAAGTTATATGAGGCTGTAAAAGGACGTCCGACCAATTTCTGCCCGTTTCCCAGCCGTTCCTACTCTTGCCGGGGCTAAAAAGCTGAAATTTATGAGCTGTTATAGGCAACAAGTACAAGTACTTGTATTTAATTCGTTGGGAACCGTAACGGAATAAAGTCGGAAGAGGAAATACGGGGGAGTCCACACTTATCACTTTTAATATAGCGGGTTACCTTTGCCCATTTTCCTTGTGCTACACACAGACATACATACTAACAATTATCTGTTGCCTCGATTCACACCTGTTGTTATTTTCAATTTCTCTGCCTGACTGAAGACGCTTGGGTTGGTAGTTGTTAGTATTGTGAAGAAGGTGTCAGTGCTGGATCATGAGTAGTATTTGCAATGGTGCCACAGCCCTTGCAACCACGTAACACCAGTCCCAAGTCACCGTCTGCTGCAGTAGATTCCCAAACTGTGTCCCCTTGTGGCAATACCAAGACCCCGGCCCGTGTCCCAACAGGTGACAGTGAGAGTGAGTTAATTTGTCTTCGTTTTACTTTCACGGAACAGATTGTGAAGGAAGTAATTCTGTCGACGCAGCAGTTCCAGCAGGATACAGGAAGGCAGCTGGGACAAACTCAGGCCGATAATAGTGGTACGGATAAGATTGTTAAAAAATCCCAGCTTGGATGGAAGGAGGATCGTAAATCAGTAAGTGCATCATACTATTTATATGCTTCTGTTTATTGTTTCTTCTTTTCCGTTTAAAGTTTAAAGTCGCTATTGATTTTGGACGTATGCTTCCGGTGGGTAGAACTGTGTTTTGGCGACAATAAAGAAAAGGAAACCAAATGTCAGGAGAAATAAAAGCTGTTTTACTGTACGACACATGCCACGCTCTGGGTATCACATGGATGGTATGAAAAGGGCGCTGGTATCCTTTGAAACCTACGCCATGTGTCATAGTTTCATAATAGGTTGGCAATTCACAACATCGATAGCAATTGACCAACAATAAGTTAACTGTCAATCAACATACGAGATTCCACGCGCCCAACCGCGCAAAGAAAATGCAAGCATTTTCTTTGCGCGGTTGCCAGTGTATTAGTAAGACTACCATTTATCGCGGAGAAAACGCTATGGCCATGTCACCATCGGATTAAGAATTGACAAAACCGCTGGTAGAACTGGTCATTTGATTACGTTTACATGGTATTGAGAGTCAAATGGAAGCACTTTATTCAAACAGAATTAAAAAGTAAACCGAAAACCCCGTAAATCACGCGTAGCTGATTTTCTAGGACGACTGTTCAGAGTTGTAGAAAAATCGTAATATCATATTTCTCAATTTCCATACAAGTTTGTCTTCCTTCCTACCACCTACTGGTAGGGTTCAAGTGGAACTATACAATTAACCATAAAAATCTCTTGTCACGTGCCCGTTCACATTCCTATTCCCTTAATGACTCTCAAAGAGTTAATTTGAATATTTTATTTAATTTTCCATTCAAATAGAACCAGTTTTCTGGTCCCTCACACACAAGCCTCGGGTTTCACTAGGATTGCAATCTACCTTGCCAATCCGACATCCGACTGTAACCCAATGCTAATAAGCAGAAAAAATAAAACAACGCAACGAAAGCCAACAAAATGTAATTTATGACTTACACATAACTCTGTTTCGAATCCCAAACAGTTCTCTCAGAATCGTGGGTGAAAATATGCTAATTTCCTTGACATCTCGGCACAAATATTAATACGCGCGCTTAAATATGTATATTTCATATAGTTTATGTTATTGCCATCGTTAGCCATTTACGGCCGTATTTATTACCTATATTTATACTTATTAAAATTTTACAGTTTACATTGGACAGTCAAACTGGGCGAGAATTTGAGCAGAAACTTGGTTCAAATCCAACAAAAACCCTCCGACGCCGGAATAGCTTGGATCTAGAGAAATTCATTCAGGTACACAATATTTCAGTTCTAGTATTACATCCTCTGTAGCTACTCAAATCGTATCACAAATCAGGAATTTCCTGGCCACAACGGAAATACGGCACTGTTGAAACGGTTAAAAATTAACAATGAATTTCAATTAGATTGATTGTTGTACTTAATTATAATTATCCTGCTCACACGTTATAATTTGAGTGGTGAGTATATTCATAAATTATCTTCTGTGTCAATCTGTATAAAATATGATACGGCATAATGAGTTACTAACGGCGGTCCCTGTCAACATTACCATTAGCTCAACCAATCCAATCCGCGCATATTCATTAAGAGCTCATTGTTTCAGCCTGGTTTATTGTTTGTAGTTGTAGTACGTCGTGTAAATCTTTTTGTTGCTTGTTAATACTCCCGGTATATCATTTATGCTTGTACGGACAAATCGCGTATTACAACAATGAATTGTCTTTAGTACCTACCTAGATATAGGATAGGAGCTTGTCATAGCTCATTTAATTTTCTCTAGTGAATTCACAAGCTACTTTCCCTGAAACTTCATAACCATAACTGGTGTTTGGTTGGAGAAGAAAAACCTAAAATATGATAAGAACCGTGGCTAAAACCAGAGTTTCCTGTTCCTAATGAGCCTAATCTAACAACTAACTGGCTTCTGGGGAAGTGTTAGTTATGATTGGCTTCGAAAGTGCGGCATAACTTACACCTTTTCTTTTTACTCGTTTCTTATCTTTTCAAATGCTTTCAATGTCCGCTTGGGAAAATTTGTCCTGTTAGTCCATCATTTCTTTCTACTTGTCTTGACACAATCACGTATCACGTAGGAATATATTAGATACTTGGTGTCTTGTTCTGATAGGCACCTGGAACCGGTACCTGGAACATATCTACTAAAATATTAGGTAGCATTTCCAAGATGTAAATCTTCAACAGTTTAGTGCACGAAGTGTGACCGGGAATGATTATTTTACCTGAAAAAGGTGTTTGGTTTCACGACAGCATCAAATGCCTGTAGATATCTTGCGGTATGCAGGATAATCTCTGATGCAGGGCACAAAATATGTAGCACTATGCAATAATATTTTCAATAGCAGCTACATTTTGGTTAGGGGTTTGTGACGCCTACGCGTCTTGTATGTATTAGTTTGAACCCTTATGTACGAAATTCTGAATTATCATTCTACATAAATTAAATTAAACTTTCCACGTATTTTTCAAAAACTTGGGCTATAACATAAGCTCAGTTTGCTTATATACCTCGTTCGTTATACCTTAGATCAATGCTGATGAAGTGACCCTGAAATTTGAATTATGAAGCAATAGAATTATAAACGTACAGCACTTTCATGTGACAACTTTTTTGTCATTTGTCCGTTCAGACGCTTGTACTTATACGCTTGCAGTACAGCCCAGGTTAAGGTCACTTAAGCCAGAGAATGTCATTATGTCATGCTTGGTAGGTTCGAGTGATTGATGGATGAGTAGTTGCAACGAGAGGGGCATTAGACTCAGCCTTGACTATCTGTCGAACATCTTACGCACTCGGATTAAAACGTAAATTTTAAAAAAGCCCTTGGCAATTTTGCATAAGGAATCAAGATATATCCAATTAGAGAATAATGGGTTTTGTTGATATCCGTTTAACGTTATGCACGGAGAATGAAGGATTGGTGATTTAATTTAGAGATAAGACGAAAACCCACACGTTGAATTGCTTTTAAGGTCTACTGCAGCCTATTTTAATTAATTGTTTCCCTCCAACTTCTCATTCAATTCCTGTACGCTGTTGTAAACGGTAGAGAAAAATTCGGATGTTCATAATGTGTAATAAACTTCTTGCATGGAGTTTAATGAACCAATCCTTATGATTTGCATTACATTCCTACTCCAAATTGGACCTGCCGCTACAAAAATCTTTAACTGAAATTGTACGAGCTATCTACGCAAATGATAAGATCTGCCTTGACCAGATGCCTAATAAAAAGATAGCAGGGATGATGAAGGTTAATTTAGTTGCCGGTTGAAGTAAATTTTGGTTGACTTTAATCCTTATTTACGTTTCATAAAAATTCCGCCTCAGCAGCTGGGTTTCTAGGAAAAGGGAGCGCAATTTCCTTAAATGGGTTAACGCAGAATGTGTTATTCCAGCACCTACTCGATTTGGACTTTCGCGGAGCCCCTACCTTATACAGTAGGCGCTGGTTATTCTTATTCGCGGTAACGTTGTACATAGGTACCTGAATCAGCCATGATATTCTACGGCTTTTTTTTAACGAAAAGGGGATATTTTTGTACTGATATACCAATTATCTGGTTATTTCAGTGAACTTCTATGTAGCTGAGAATTTTTAGTTGAGAATTTTCGAAGCGACGAGAGTATTTTTGAAAATATATAACCGACATCAGTAATGTATAATTTTGAGCAAAGCGTACTTGTTTGCTTGAACATCCTAAACAAAACCAGTCGGTTTCAATGCAGCAACCGCCAGTAGGCCCAAATATACAGAATAAAATTATTTACACCGCATCGGAAAAGAAAGCTCCGGAAGGCAAATGAGGGCAAATGGAAATTAGAAATCAGAAATGCCCATAACAGTATTGAACACCTCCTCCCATTGCGGCTTTCCGCTCCATTAACATTTTCATGAAGTAAATGGGTTTTGATTATCGATTGGAATGACTGTAGCGGATATTAATGTTGGGCGGAGATGTTTTACCTATATTTTGCCATGGAATGTCGATAAAATAAACAAATATCTAATAGTACTGCAGAGGCGTAAGAGATGAGATTTCGTTATTATTCATTAGGATTCTTTTTACACTGTGGACAGGTGCGTGGTACATTTGAACGGAACCATTATTCTGTTTTCTGTTCATTACCAGGTAGTACAACTGAGCTGAAGAAAAAAAACTGTTAAATGAGTTGTGTGCCTTAGTTTGAAATTTTTTGGAACAGGGGATGGTTGGTTGGGTCTTTGCTCATCATGTCGTTATTTTTTATGCCACTTCTTTTTTTCCCGCGACCACCCAGGCATGGCGTACTAAGACAAAAGCTATATACGAAGTGCTAGAACAGTAGAGAGTGAGAGCGTTCTTTTTCTATGTCTCGTCTCTGGTGTTGGCTAATAATATCAGAGACAGTCCATTATCCGCTTTTATGACACAGAACTTATATTACAGGTATAGGATTCCTATGAACTCTTTCAATTATTCAGTTCAGGCCATTACTCAACCTTTCATCATGTCATTCATCAATCCTTTCCTTAACTTGTAACCAATGTGTTTCTTGCCGAAAATGTCTTTTGTGACTTTGCTTATATTGGACTTAATGGTATTACTTGGTCATCTTTGTGCCTGAATGAAGCCACAAAAATAAGCAAATTCTTTCAAGCTGTTTTACTCGTTAATTCGAAGTTTGGCGTACAGAGAACCATGTACAATTATTTATCTGACATAATCATTTGATAGTTGCACTTTTAATTCATGAAACTGAATATATTGTGCCTTCATTTGGACTTCATTGTACATTCACTTGTGAAATACGCAGACACCTACGCACAATGTGTATCAACGATTTACTGTAAAGCGAAGTACCAGTACAACTCTATTGATAAAAATCAAGTAAAACTGTTGAGTTTCCTGAAGATTCGATTTCCGTTCAATCCATATTATTACTCGCTTACCGGCGTTTCCGCCCAAACAGAATGATAAGAAAAAAAAATACATTTTATTCTGTATTCGAGTCATTTCCTTTGAACTTACCCGAGTTGTGAGTTGCAAAAACCGTTTTGCAGTGTAACGTGGTAGGTATTTAGTTAAAAATAGATTAAAGAGAAACACTGCTGAGATTTACTGATAAGTACTTGAATCTGAAGCATTTTGAGAGCGACAACTCAGTATCCATAGATTTGGTTTCACAAAAAACGGAAAATACACGTTGATAAAAAGTTTGTCTTGTATCCACGAAAAATACTTCCAAATTTAGCGTCCCTGGTTCAACGTTTACCTGGTGGAAATTGGACCCATAATTTGAATTAGACGTAAACGACACACACACACACATGTGGGTGTGTGTGCTTCGTTTATATTTCTAGCAGCCTTTATTTTAGCTTTTTTTAAATCGTTGATTTCTACCCGAGTAAAGGAATAACCAAAGAATTTTGTTTCTTTCACAGATATTTAATGAGGAGCAAATTCTAATGGCGTCAATGCAAGGAAGACATTTGTTAGATGGAAATGGGATTGACAACCCAGCCCTAGACTTGGGCCCACATCCAAACCATCATCAGCACATGACCAACGGTCAAGCTCCAACCATGTACGGTCCCAGTAATTGTCAGCAAAAGGGGTCGGGCGGCTACTTCCCGGATTCCGCCTCGATGCACTCCCAATCTCTCAGCCTGTCTTCCTCCAACACAGACAGCATGGACACTGTCATCTACAAAATGTGAGTAAAAGTTCAATTATGCCTATGCTCCAATTCACAGTTACAGGCCATGGTTCATTAAGATGTCAATGATTGATGTTTTCCAATTCTAAATTGAACATTGAACCGTTCTATACCTCATAAACTAACAAAACACATTTTTACTCGTTCACGGTCAATTCAAGCGCGGAGAGATAGGTTTGTCGAACATAACGAGCAAATCGTTATTCGCATAATTTTTAGCAGAAAAGTTACACATTCGTTTGGTATACTTGTCTAACCAATATTAATATAATTTTTAATGCCAGAACATTGACACCGATCGACACAAACGACCAGGGTCCATTTGACTATCTTCTTTGACTCGTTTTCCTATTCTTACTTTTAAATGTCACGGATATACCCAATCTAACTTGTGGCACAGTCATATATCCTTAAGAAGTCTGTGTGATTGACACTAGAGATGGGTGATGGGCCTGTTTGGGAAGTGGAGGATGACATGGTTGTCTTGTTAGTTTAACTCCAAATCCTTTCCTGACAGCCATTGTCATGTACAGGCGAAATTTCGAATGGTCCTTGGATTTTTCTCCCCGGTGGTCGACTTCATTGTTCGTCTCAAACCAGGCGTTCGGAGTTCAATCATATGCATAATTTAATAGGCTTAAACCTTAAGATTTCATTGAGCATAAAATTTCAACAATAACTAAACATCTTGTTGACAAATTTTACAATATTCACTTGATTCTATATTCAAAACTAGGTTATGCAAATTTTAGTTTTTAATTGCAGTGGTAAATGCTTACCATCAAATAGGTAGAATTTGAACTGTACACTGAGGCCAAGAATTTTGACTAAACCCCTTAGAAACAGAGTTTTGTGTGAATATAAAATACAGTTTTATACAGGGAATTCGGAAAAACAAAGTCGTTGATTTCAAGCCGCACGAGGGTAATAAATCAAGTGTCGCCGTCGGTTCTTGGTAGATTTGCAATGTGTTCGTACCGGTTTCTTAGAGAGATCACATACGTACATACCTGCTCATGTATCTGATCAGCAAAGATTTCGCTATTGAAGCTGGAGAGTTCCCACAACTGTGTTCTACTGTGAATAGGAAACATTGTTAACTACTATATGATTAGGAAAGAATAATGGTTTTTGTATGATTATACTAAATTCTACGTTTAATTTTCATTTATTTTAATTCAGCCCAACAAGCCAGGCCCCCACGATCGGCTCCGTCCGGGACTGGCAGGAACAGCAGCAGCGATCTGCGGACACGGGAGCCGAAGTCCCACTCGACCTGAACCATCGGGGTGAAACGAATTCATTCCGTGACACCAACCACCTCTTCGACAGCCGGGGTTATCAGATCCAACAGGTGGGTGGGGTGTGCATTCATAGACAAGACACAACAATGCCTTTGGCGTGGTTTGTCTATTACCAGTGTTTATTCGGAGCTCCCGTTCCCGTCTTATAAAATATCCCCGCAGACCAACAATAGGTAAAACTGTGCTGAGGCTGAGACTCACAGTTTGAGATTAGCAATGTGAACAAAGTGGTTTTTGAGAGACTTGATTTATGGTTCGGGGAATAATTATGGGAGTATTGTTCCTATCAAGATTTTAGTAGCGACCAATTCATTCATTAGGCAATCCGACCGGACACATCAATTACGCTCTTGACACCTCAATCGAGTCACTCCGCTCAGCTATCCTCGTATATTTCCCTTTAACCGGACTCTGGCACACAAAACAAAAATCAAATTACGTCAAACTCAAACCAGTGTCAAGCACGACGTTTTCCGGCACTTCTTACTGGCTCTACGGCAATTCGATTTGGGCAAATGGGTTTTTGAAATGCTATGAATACATAAAGGCAGCATTGATTACGCAGGTACTTTCATTTGGTTTAATCGAAGATAATTTCCGCGTGCCGCATAACCTACTTTAAGTAAATTTGTCTTAAACTATTCCAATTAGTACAACCTAACTTATTCAGACCTCTGTATTTGGCACAATAAGTGAAAAATTCTTGGGGTGTTCAATGCTCAATAATGTAGCGTCGTTGGTCCCAAATCTCAGGCATGCATTTGCTCTGTTACCCTTCTTCATACATATTTACTACTTTGTTATTTCCTCATAAAATAAGATCAGAATTAAACAACACAACGTGAATTGGTATCTTCCGATCTCGGTACTAAAGAAAGCTTGTTTTCTTCCTGTAGCAGGGCCTGCCTTATCAACAAGCGTTGCCTTACCCTGGGCAAACCAATTACGGGATGGATTATCGGTCTTCCCAACAACAACAGCATCTCCAGCAGCAACAAAACCACATGTCCCACCCTGCCCACGCCCACCACCAACCCCAGAACGGTGGGCAACCGAACGGTGGCCACAGCATTCCTTCCCACGCTCTCCGAGTCGGGAATCATGGGAACCCACCCACTTCCGCTTACAACGGCCCTAGCTCCAATTCCCACCATCCCAGCTCCAAGAGCCCAGTTCTGGCACAGAAACAATTCTCGACCGCTCAGTCGTCCGACCTCAGTCTCGACAAGTCCAAGGACTCCACGAAGCTCTTCCATACCAAAACATACAACCACATTAAGGACATGATCTCTAGTCGATTCGGAGGGCCGAATGGAAATCCACCGTCAAATAATTCTGTTAATAATAATAAAAGTTCTGGACTTACTAACGGTGTCGGTGTGAGTGATCGGACTCTGAACAACAATGTCGTTCTGCAGCAATCCAACGGGAATGCGAGTTACAACGGAGTGCACGACATGAGCACTACTGGACTACCAAACCCCAATACGGCATATGGAGCGCACCATCACCACAATCATGTCAATTCAGCACAGGGATATGTACATCATCCCGGCAATGGCGGTCCAGCGTACTACGTCCTACCGCAGAACGCCTCACCAGGTTCCTCTGGGTTACCAGCCGTTTATAACGGGAATTCAAATCCTCCACCGAATTCCTATCGAAGTCCGCCTATGAATGACCGGAAGAACGTGAATACAAGTTTCCGAAAGGCAATTCAGAAAAGCACACAGAAATCAAATCTGGCCGAAGAATCGATGCAAATGCGAAGCATACCCAGTGAGTCTCAGAACCAGAATTACCACCAAGGTGGGCCCGTTAACGGGAATCATTCCCCTGCTTCAACCGAACCGCATCACTCCCAACAAAACCAGCACTCCGGGTTGCATGCGGAAAGGGCTCAGCGCGCTTTGGATAAGCTTCTGGATCCAATAGGTTCACAACAGCCATCCCGGCCAGAAAGTTTTCTGCCCAACCAAAATCAGAGTCAGTATCGAACTCAGCAAGCCTATTCTGCAGAAGAAATTCCGCAGGCGAATCATGGCCTTCGACACGGTTTCAGTAGCAGTAAACAGTCCAGTGGTAGCAACGGGAACGGATTGACCGTTCTGGAAAGTAACGGTCAATCATACACTCAGCAACGACCCAAGGGTTTGGATGAACCACCGCCATTACCAACCTCTCAAAAACCTACGCTCCCCTCGTTACCAGGTCTGTGCCTCCCGTACGTCCGTGAGAACGGTGACGGCAGCAGTGGGACGACGGATGGTGGGTCAAAGTGCACGAGTTCGCCCGAATCGGGTGAACCGGGGTCAAAGTTGGGCGAGCTCACGGTCGATCTCCAAGGGCTTACGCTGTCCGCCGGTCCCGAAACCCACTCCAGTAGTAGCGAGGGAGAGGTCAAGGGATCACAGCGAGTGGGAAGTGGTCAATCCCACACGACAACAGATTCCGGAATCGGAACGCAGCTCCACGCCAAGTCTCCGCTTCATTCGGATAATCCGAATGAGCCGCTGGATGGCTTGGCGGGTCTTCGGCTCAAATTCAGTGATGACAAGGCTGGAAGCATCTCATCTGGTAAACACCCGCGAAATAGAATAGCCAAACGATATATGAATATTCAAAATTTTACTATTGGGGAATTCTTGTTCCAGGTAATGACTCCGAATGGGTGGATAACGTTGAACCCGAAATCCGTCAGATTCTCGAAATGGAACGAACGAGCAAGTCGAGTAAATCGACTGGTCGTACAATGCCTGCTAACTCGTCCCACCCTTCGCATTTGTCGAGTCAGGGCCAAATCCTGGGAAACAGTTCCCAGGGCCAAACTAATGGTTCCAAGGGCTCAGGGATCACGACTGAGATGACTTCATCTCATTCTCATCAACTCAATCCACATCGGCCCTCACCCGCCCACTCACCCAAATTGCCAAAGAAATTCGATCTCAATAATTACAAGTTAGTACT
The DNA here is from genome assembly GCA_034694925.1 of Ceratophysella denticulata. Classification (NCBI taxonomy): domain Eukaryota; kingdom Metazoa; phylum Arthropoda; class Collembola; order Poduromorpha; family Hypogastruridae; genus Ceratophysella; species Ceratophysella denticulata. Next base: position 25,602 of record JAQFYT010000299.1, read on the forward strand.
TAACTTTGACTCTTCCTGTACCACTGTAACTTGTAACATTCTCCAGAAAGGTCATGTGTCATCTCTTGTGACTTCAAACCATGTTTTATGTGGGCTGTTATTACCTCCAGAATGTCTTCATTTGATCGTTATGCCCAATGATAAAGTTCTTGTTTTTATTACCCTATAAATATATATCTGAAAGCAAAAGTACGGATAGTCCTTTTAATATTTGCCTAATTTAATTGGAATTCCAGTAAAAAATCGAGTCAAGAGGTTTTACCAGGACTAAGCTCGGGTCAAAGTTCTTCCATGTCTCCTTCGAAAGGAAAGGCACCGCGTCTTCAAACACAATTACTGCGTTCCAACTCTGGATCGGGTCAGAGGTCAAATCCTTGGAATAGCCCAAGCCGTTCACGACCGAATGACAAAGGAAAGTCCTTGACGGTGGGCAGGAAGGATCTCGTTAGTCAGACTAAGGCTGGGAAGCTCACGCGGAGTGCTATGAGTGAGTAACTACAAATGAATAGTCTTTTATTGTACGTATTTCCAGCTCAACTAATTTGCAATTTTGTATGAATCCAGGCCAAATTCTGTATTCTCTGCACGATGACAATGGGGATATGACGTCTACAACAACGGGTCTGGATTTGGAGTCCATGCTCGATGGGCCCACGGAGAATACTTCGGATGATGACGATTTGAGCACTACTATTGACACGACGGATGCTCATGCGATTCGCCGACAACTCGAGAGCTTAGAGTCCATGTACACCGAAGTAAGCTATAAGCGGATTGACTTTCTCTCCTAATATTACTTTTCAGTTTACTTAGCCGCCTGGAAATGAATCACATCAGCTCATTTAATTATGTATAGCATGGGCTTCGCCTACTTATGGTACTTACCGTTAACATAGCCTCACTACTCATATATGCGGAAATATCTACCTACTCATTACGCAACCTCTAAATACTAGATAATTCGTTTCCCTCAGCATGTGAAGCTGGAGTCATATAGTTTTTGGGGCTAAATTAGTCGATTTGATTGGCCTTTTTCCGTATTTCAGAGTTTCCGTTTTTGGCAAAAAGTAGTGAGTTGTGGCGAAACTGAACTACAGAATACGTTTATTATTAACTGTTTCGCAAAATCTTTCTAACCCTGTAAAATCGTTATTTATGGTTCAGGTTCTGAAAGTACTTGGCGGCCGGAAATACCCTGGTGGTGGTGGAGGAGGACTACGCTACCCGCCGCCTGTATCCGACTTGAGAAACGCGAAGCGGCGCCCATACGGCAGCATGTCTTCCCTGCCTAGCTCAGTGAGCAGCCGACCATTTCGAGAAACCAAGAAACGGTTTGATGATAAGAAGAAAGTGAAAGATATAAAGGTGAGTAATTGTTAACCCCAATTAACTTTTATTTTTTTCATAAACACTCGCTTGACGTATTGAATTATACTTACTACTTACGTGTAATTCTAAACAAATATGTATGTTACACATACATTATAAGGTGTAATTTTTCATACAGACATCATACCTTGGTGACTTGAATTACCGGAAATGTAAGCCCAACACGACAAAATTTCCGAATTTTAATTTGTGTCCTGAGAATCGTTGGTTATTACAGTTTTAACAGTATCGGCAAATGTGGTACAGTGTAGTTTAGTTCTATCATAAAATTTTATCCTGCTCATCGGTCCACAGACAGTCGTTTCATTTATTAGTTTGTGTAATTGCGGAAGTAAAACAAATAATGAAGTTCAAAACAATTCATGTAAAATGTTTCCCCGCAATGTATTACCGTGTTAGCTTTTAATCGTGAAAGAATATGCCAGGTACATCAGCAAAAAGTCGATGAATGACACGACGGAATATGCATAGTAGACTGAAAGATAAAGTAGAGCAATTTCAATAAAATTTACCTTTGCAGCAATAGGCCAATTGGAATCTGGAGGAGTGCAGAGGGTATGGACTTGAATTCCACTTATGACGAATATCTATTGTCATTTCATCCTAATGATACAAACTGAAGAGTCCATTGGAGAGCACTTTATGAATGTCAAAAGGAATTTCGAGCTTGAAGCTAGTCCAAGGAATAAGGGATGTAGGCTTGGCCTCGTTCATGAAGCTAGTCCTACCACCTTTCAAGCTTCTATCTCCTTACGGTATTCGGACGATTCCCCGAATCTGAACCTGAATTGCTCAAGTTAATTTTTGATTTATAATTTTTGTACACATTTTCATAATACACATTTTCACTTAATTTCGATTGCGAGTTGCGAATTCAACCGACATGGCTTGAGCTTACATATAATAACAGATACATTAACTACTTTTTATTGAAAGTTCAAGAATTCTAGAGTTAAATTTTAAGTTAGGCAATTTCCAATTGAAATATACTAGTAATTTCACCGTAAGTATAAATTAAAAAGCCAAACTGTCCAACTGCGAATTTCCGAATTCATTTTTTGGCTTTTCTATCTCCGAGCCCGTAGTACTTATTACTAGCTGGAAGCCCGTCCTACGGACGGCGTGAATACTATCTCTCATTTGAGTGACTTCACCCTTCCCTTTCCTCAATCTCCAGTCCCTTGACTTCAACACCCGTCGATTTCCTCAATTTCCTGTCCCTTGACTTCAACACCCGTCGATTTCCTCAATCTTCTGTCCCTTGACTTCACTTCACTGTATCTTTCCTCAATCTCCTTTCCCTTGGCTTCACCCTTCTGTTTCCTCAATCTCCTGTCCCTTGACTTCACACTTCTCTTTCCTCAATCTCCTGTCCCTTGACTTCACCCGTCTTTTTCCTCAATCTTCCGTCCCTTGGCTTCACCCGTCGCTTTTCTCAATCTCCCGTCCCTTGACTTCACCCTTCTCTTTCCTCAATCTACTGTCCCTTGTCTTCACCCGTCTTTTTCCTCAATCTCCTGTCCCTTGACTTCACCCGTCTTTTTCCTCAATCTCCTG
>JAQFYT010000300.1:0-28488 GCA_034694925.1 Ceratophysella denticulata
ATCAAATTTACTGCCATGCAGACTTATTGCACAAGTCTTCTTTTTCATGGCAGATTCTATTTTCTCATGGCACGTTTGTATATTTCCCATTTGTTTATGGGCTAAAACATACTCGGCAACTTCCTCGAACCCTTCTTTATGACGGACAAGGAAATGAGAATCTGTTGGTTGAATTATTGTGATTGTGTTGGGTCAAAACGAGGGTGTTTGGATATATCTGACAACTTTCTTGAAGGTGTCTGGGATCGGACGCCTTTCCTGCCTTGCGATAAGACGGTGCTATAATTTGAAGCAGTGGAGTTCAAAGGAGGCTTTTGGGAAGAGGGAGGCGGGTAGGGGGTAATGGTGATGTCTTTATCGGATTTGCGGTGGGGTTCTTTCAAAAGAACTCTGTCTCCAGCAGCATCCAGCATATGACCCTGATTATTCTCCGAGTTGGGAGAGCGAAGAGGAGTGCGAAGTTCCGTTTCGTCTCAAAAGTGTGAGATTTGAGGATACCTGATGCCTCAGCGTATTGGGAAAGTGACTATGTTGTATGTGAGAGCAGAGAATGCAGGATCCGGATTCCTTTTTCCCGGAGCTATAGCTCTTGCCGCCGTGAGGTGAGCAAAGGGGTGAGTAGAGAAAGACCTGCCACGGATCTGAGAGTATCACGACTTTTCATAGTCTGGGTATAACCAAATAGCGAAATCGCCCATTGCAGGAATATATCATAGCACCGATGACAATTCATAGCTTCACCATTTCATGGCGTGGTCAATTCTTAGCGGTAAAATTTATAAATTCATAAATATTTATAGATGATCAAACTCAATTTATTTATGGCCCAAATATAACGTTGTCAATTGGAGTAAACTCCGAATAAGTAATGGTTCCATTTTCCATTCTAAATATGATATCGATTTGGTCAAGTAAAGCAAAGTACTTCATGTCCAATTTGTAGCTAAAATTTTGATTTGAGTAACAAAGATAAAGTGCTATAATCCTTTCAATTTTTAATAGCTTAAATACGATATGCGTACCATAATCCTGACAATTAAGAGTTAGGCTACTCGCTGATTTTTTTTTAAATATTATTTTTGACTATGAATTGTGTGCTATGAATCGTGGTGGATTTTTGGGTAGTCTCGGCCGGGTCTGGTGCTTAGTCTAGACCTCATTGCTTGAGTGAGATTGGAGAAAGTGGGCCTTGTTGGATGGGTGAAAGCGGGTCTGGCAGAAAAGCTCTCGGCTGCTGGACCCTGCGTTCTTGGTTTCTATTGATTCCCATCCACACCCGCTGCTCCCTCGTCCTTCTTCCTCTCCGCTCGCTCCTACATACTTGCCGGCTCCTCTGCACGAAAAGGAATACATCTCCATCGCGGAAAAAAATACCAGCCGGATTCCAGAACTTACATACATCTCTCATCAGATCTCACGCTGCTGGGTTTACATGTACAAAGTACAACTGCCTCTGTTCGCTACGGACCAGAATCCAGAGCTAAAGTAGAGCATTCCTCAACTTTCCAATAGAAAGTGGGTGAGCTCTGAGCCATGGTTCGGGAATACCAAATACCACCTGATTTAAGTTCATATGGTGCGGATGTAGTAGAAGAAATAGAGTGGACCATGTAAAATGTGAGACTCTTGCTCTAGAATGTAGAGCTGAATTAATGTCACATTCTCTTCCTCATTCGCTTTCCCTATTGAAAAAAATTATGTAACCTGAAACCGAGTATTACCTCAGATTCGTGAGTAATTACCGATGTGCAATCCAGGTCAAGCTCCTGTTACGAATCCAGGCGGTATTCTTGATGTAATGTCCTTTCTAAACCAGGAAAGTCAATGCACTAGATTGTATTAGAGTCATTCGATGACGACTGAGTGTAGCTCCACTCGTTGTTGACATTTCCTCTGACTCGGCTTTTGAGGTTAACCCAGATATTAGTACCGATAATGGGTTTCTACTGCATTTCCAATTACGTAACTGTAACTAGGGTGCTGATTCAGTCCAGTACAATCTCTTCCTCGTTCTTAGCTGTTTCTTACGTTACTGAACCTTACAACCTTAGTATTGAACGATAGGTAGTCGTTCAAATCAGTTCCATTTTAAATCCAAAACTTTGTTTCTCTTTTCACCAAATCCAACGTATTGTGAATTCATCTCTCTGTGCGCCTCCAGAATTTAGGATTACTATGGTAAGTGAACTTCATATTTAGGCCAGATTCCGCAAGCTTGCTTTCACAACGTGCATCATTCACCGGCTCAATACAGAAGTGAACGTGAGAGCAGTGACGTGCAGAATAAGTAATGGGATATGTATCGTATTCCTATATGGGCTCTACAAGCGAACATGGAAATTATCAAAGGATTCCTTGTCACGTCACGTTCCGTTCCGTCGTCGTCATAGTCTAGTAATTTGAGTATTCATTGGTAACCAGGTCCCCTAGGTCCAGCCTCAATCCAAGGTGGGCATATGTGTGGTACAGGTGGAAAACTCCTTAGAAATTAGCATTTGTTAATGACTGATTAGCTCTAGTGAATTATTGGCATGTTCAATGTAGCAGAACGGCCGCGGATGGGTCTTACATAGGATGTTAAAATTAGTATTGATGGCATTCTGTCTCTATCTCCATATGCATGAGCTGATCCAGAGCCACTCCGCAATTGAATTGAGAGTTGAAGGAGGTATTTGGGCAGTGCAGACTTTCTCCTGCCAGGCCCGTGTGCTCTGGTGGGGGGCTCAGTGGATGGGAGTGATTGAGATGAATGTTATTGGTGGGTCGTCCTGGAGCTCTAGTGCTTTCTTTCACTTCATTTCCATTTTCCCTGGGCTGGCTGGCTGGGAAGGAACGCTGCCTTGGTGTAGTAATGGTGGGAGGATACGACGTGCGAGAAGAAGAGGCTCTACGTAATACACCGTGAATCGATTCAATTCCACCGAATCTTGGATGTTGGGATGTTGGAAGGAATTGCGGGCGCTTCGCCTTATCTCTGCCCAACTTTCTACTACATGTCTGCTGTCTGTGCAGTGGATGGAGTAGGGCTCTGCTTCCTTTCTCCCAAAGTATTTTTTTCACCACAATTCACTCAATTTATGATTGTCATTCTTCTTTCTCGGGAGCGTACAAAGTGCTGTCATGGAAAATGTCACTTCGAGTTTCACACATTGCTGCGCGAAGGCGGGATAATAAGCTTGGGGCAGAGCACTGCCTGCTCCGAGTCAAGATAGAATATTATCTCCGTATTGTGAGCCAATATAAAAGTCAATGGACATGTGGAACACTATCTAGGATATTTATAGGCCTATCACTTCCCTCACTACCCCGTTTCTTCCAGTCAATAAAAACCTATTTATATTTAACACTAGAGTCCAGTCTTTATGAGTCCGTGTCCGACACCCTCCCGCCGGCACAGATGCTAAAACGATCAAACCCACTTTCCTTGCCTGCATCACACGTTTCCTTTTCATTCTGTCAGTGTTGGTTGAGGTTCGGAATTAGAATGCATGTACTTGACAAGTGGAGATCATAAAAAGATTAGTCGTTAAATACAGGATAAGTGCTTTTCCAAATTCGCAAACTTTATGGCCTTGGTATGTACAGTAATTCTCATTATGGGTTCACTTTTACCGGTACAGTACATGTAAGTGTTTGTAGGCAGAACTCGAAATGTTACTTGGAGAACTTTACGACGGTTTAGTGTTCAAGGAAAAATAGTACATACCTTTCCGTGAAGTTATCTGAGATAGACTTGTATCCAAGAACTAGGTCAGACATTACGATCTTCTATTTCGAGGGAAGTCTCGTAAATCTGGGAATATTGACATGACAGAAAAATTGTTTGGACAGAGACAGATGAGTCAAACTTGCAGATATTTTGGTACTTTCAATGAATTCTTAAGCTACTCCAATCCAATACCCATGTACTACTTTGTAACAGTTTCCTTTCCCTCTTTACGAGCCACATAAATATGTCGTTTCGAATTAAATAAATTGGCTTCTGTATCTCTTACTATCCTATACTTTACCAAGGTACCAATGCTATGCTCAGTCAAATTTGTTCTATTCTAATGTAATGCACAGCTGCGCTATAGCACATTTCATTTTCAATTATTAATAGTGATTTGTGATTTGCCCCTGATCCAACTCAAAAAATTACTCTCAAAAAATAGAAATTTTGGAGAATTTTGGATGAAAACATCAGTGACTTACTGTGTATGTACTGTCGTATGCAGAATTGGGGCAAAGGAAACTCAAATTTCACACATGTCTTCCAGCGCATCATGAAGATCTGACATTTATATTGAGTTCAGACGTCTACTGAGTCTGTCGTTTTGATGAATGACATGCGTCTGACTTGACATTTACTTAATCAAATCCAGCTTCAAGCAAAATTTTCATAACGGTTATGTCTTATGGTATCTGTATAGATCTGAACGCCGATATGAACTATGTATTTACTGTTCATTGGTATTTTTGGGATAAGCGATTTCAAAGCTTCGCGATTAACAAGAAACAATTGTGAAAGCGATAGGAACCTGTTCACGTTTAGCCAGAATGCTCTACACGTAGAATTATGTATATCGTGGATCTGCAGAATCAATTGTTGGTCTTGGATTTTGACCTTCCTGATAAGTGCAACTAGCCGCTACTGTAAAAGTGCAGCCATAAAGCTTCCCGTGTATTTGCTTTAGAAGTGCGAAGGACGACTATATGTTAGCTTTATATACCGGCCAGTTTTGCGAATCAACACATTTCATTAATTATACTTGCTAACAACAACCTCGCAACAAGTCATAATCGCAATCGCAACTCTCTGGTACCCAGTATCACACATCATAATTGTCTTGTACATGATGACTTCAAACAACTCTCCAATATACCTATCCATAGGGATTACATTACGTGGCTAGCATATGTCAGTTATTGTCTGTACTTAAACAATTCCAGAGCTATAGGACTCAGGACTCTTGACGTCCTATTCATCTCGAGCTGTACGGCTATTCATTACATAACTTCACATTGAAAGTCTAGTCTCCCAGTAGTTGGTAAGTAGTAGTGTTTAGTCGAATCGCTAGAGTTATGCAATTATTTGGTATTAGGAGAGCTCTCAAAACCTGTGATGGTAACATTCATTATCAGTGGCTGGATTTTTTATGTTTATTTGCACACCTGCTCATAATTAGACTACTTTTCTATTACCTGTAACAGGTCCAGACATTATACCTTAAGCTGCAGTAAACAGTGTGGGCAAACCTGGTAAAATAAGTATTTGCAAACTCTTTTAACACTAAATAAAGAAGAGGTTTACAAGAGAGTCGGTAATTGGTTCACTCCCGACTCCCGAGTCAAACTGTGTTAATTATGAAGAGCTATCAGGTAATTCATGTAATTTAATTCCTGGCTGAAGGATAATGAAATATTATTAATGTATTAGTGCATATTAGAGCTCCGGTCTCTTTTTTGCATGTACCTTATATATGCTTCAACTCCCACAGAAGCCATGCATGCCTGACTGAATAATCTAATGAGGGCCGGGCGGGGCTCGGGCTTTTTACACAGCATATGCCTGACTATTTTTTACATGCTGTCGACTGTCGAGATCGCGGTTAATTTTCCCTTATCTAATTTTTTTGCCCGCTCCAACGTGGCATGGTACATAGGGAGGGACCTAGTAACCTCTTCTTCTGTCTTATGTAGAGGGAGGGACGCTCTGTCTATGCGGCATGTGAATACGAATTAGAGATTTTACGCAATGCATTGTGTAGAGATTTGGTAGGGAGGTAGTTTAGCTACTTGAATATGCAAAACTCGTCCAGTGTCGAGTGGAGTGTGTAAATTCAGAGAAGAGGCCAGAGCCGAGACCATAGTACATTTGTAGTAGACTCGACCAGTCGATATTATACCAGGCGTTTTTCTGACCTAGATTATGCGAATATGAAAGTAATTTTAGGCGACACTGGACTAACTTCAGTCGTATTGATATCGATAGGGTTACGTGTTAAAATGAAGCCCTGAAGCTGACTTGTATTTGTACAGATTTGGCAATGCAATGAAATGACTTATCTCAAATGTCAAAGGAAGTTGTCTTTACACAATCAGAATGCATTCGTACAGCACATAGTTACAATATATTTGTGATTAATCAGTGAAAGATAATCTCCTAAAAGTTGGGATTGAAGTTTTACGAAGGTCAGCAACCTTTGGAAGGAATTAAAAGGAATGTCATTTTTGCAGTATGCATTTGTTTCCTTTTATTTTAATTAAACACATGTGCTAATCATGAATTAAAGTCTATCTCTGGATAGAATAGTGTATAAGATATATACCGAGAAAATTCCGGGGGTCCGGCTGCTATAAAGGCAGGGACCTATGATTAATTAAGAGTATATCCAACATCAAAGTGTTTGGGAGCGAAAACCAGCTGGAATTGTCATTCGGCAACTCCGATTCTTAACCTAAGCTTAAGTAACGCTGTAACTCTTTTAGACACTCGAATAAAAGCTCAAATCTCATTTCCACTTGGCAATGAATAATGCTGAAGCTCATCTGTTGTAGTGGCGTCCCTCTCCCACCACGTACTGTTGTGGAGTGGAGCTTAGCATGTGGAGTAGGTGGCCAATTCTGCGTTGAGCCAGTTCGCACTGGTAGTTTTCCATGAGCGACAAAAAAATACGGTTCCCCGGCCGGCATATTTAGTATTTGTTATGGGGAAGGTGTCTTGATGCTCTTGGGCCCATGACGGGTGCTTGCGGTGGTGGTGGTGTTGTTAGGCTCTCACCAAGTTACATGAACAGAATATGCCTCTAGCTTTTTTAGCTCTTCGAGCTAAAGAACTTGAGCGTTGGGACATTGGATCCCCAGATGTGGTGGAGCCTTGGTGCTGGAAGGAGTGAGCAGTTTGACTAACCCACTGTCACAACTTCACTACCATTAGTCTCTGTTCGGGTCCGGGCAGGAGCGGCAGTTAGGACAGTTTTGAGTGAAAGCACCAGTAGTGTCGCTTTTCTGATTCCGCACTATTGTTCCCAAGTATCTGACTACGACGACTCCGACTTCTCGAGGTGAGTGCTTAGTGCTTATTGCCTGAGGTAAGATTTGGAAGAAGAGAAATTAGTCACAAATTTAATTAGGATAACGGGTTCTTAGGCTTGGATTTGTTTGCTTCCATTGATAATAGCCCCGTTGGGAGAAGATAGGTACGCGGTCTTCTGTAATTAGACTTTAGACTCCCACACCTATTCCGGTTAGAGTGCGTGAGATATGTAGAACCTTATTGGAGCGTTGTTGCATTGAGCTACTCGTCTCTGCCATAAATATTCACCAGTAGTACAGTATACTAAAAGCCCGATAGGCTTAAAGTCTGGGTATCTGGATCTGGGTCTAGAAGACATTGGGAATTGTTTCACAACTTTTGTTTTTGCAAATGAAGAGGGGAGGCCAGGCAAGGCCAGGATCTGGTTGTCAATGTCATTGGGGAGATGAGGGAGTCAAAGAGATGATAGATGAACAAGTTGATTTATTATATAGTCACGAATTAAAATGATATATAGCGGTTCCAATCCAACTCAGATCTTACGTGGAGGAAACTGGATATGCTCACTCTAAGTAGTCCGCCCTTCCATGGTTCGAACGCATAGGTCAAACTATTTATTCTGACATGGCGTGCTACTATGTAAATTCACTTTTGAGCCGGAGCGTGATTGGGTTAGCCACTAATGATAAGTCCAGAGACCGGCGTCACAGTCATAAGCATAAGCAAACCTGAGGCTTTTAAGTTGACTAACTCTCATTAGTCCAACGTCCAAGTCATGCATAACATAACATGTTTCTAGGTGCTAGGTTGTAGATTAAAGGAGAGCTAACATTTTCTTATTTAAAAATTAAAATGCTCTTCTTATCCATGTAGTCTTCAAAACAAATATTCGTGTCAGTAATATTAAGTAATACACCCTACGTCTAATGTGCTCATGTGACACTAAATTTTGGTATCTTTCGATTTCGTACGATCCCGACAATAGTCCCGTCTGGGACTACACAGGAGTATTACATGATACTGGATTACATGGACTTCAAGTGGGTTCCATGTTGTAAACCTCAATGATTTATAGCACCTAAATTTTCGCATTGAACATGAATGCCTGCATTGTGTAATATCGGCGCTATACGCCGCTTTTAAGATCATAATGGAAAAGGGATAATGACAAGGCTTAATCACTTAGCAGGCGTCATTAATCGGCCCATAATTCATAGCATTGATATGATAACACCCGAATTGGAGTAAATTAGTACTGTGTACTACATGCCCTATCAAAAATGATCCAGTTTTTAAAGGTTAAATCATTGTACCATACTTTCTATGTACTTATAGTGCAAGCAAAGCAGATTATTATTTACACCTCGAACAAAGCCTTTTCACACTGTGCATTTAAGCAATGGGCTTTACCGTTATAAAAATCGTAGGCTTTTCTGCAATGGGAATATTCATGTGGTATTTCCTTGGCGTTGCGTTGCGTTGCGTTGAAGTTGATGTAAAGTCAATGTACGAATAGAATAGGTTTCTTTTTTGGGAGACACACGTGCGTGAGGCGAGGCTGACTTGGTTTCCTGGGGCTTCTTCTCCAAGGCAAATCCAATGCTCGTACACATACATATACATAACATAATGCATTGATGATGGAATTATAATTAGGAGGGAATGTGTATGTAGGGCGTGTTTAAATATCATAGTGTCGTTTTCGTGAGTAAAATGTTTAGTTTCCAGTAGTAGTATTGGAATTGGCAGTATGCTGTATTTGGATATTGAATATTGAATTTACAAATCACACGCTCACCTCATGGACCATTCCATAAACTTATTGGTACGGTTTGAACGGAACTGCTGCGTGAGCATGATAAAAAAATTAGAAATTGACGCCTGTTAGGTTTACGATCCTAGGATTTACGAGGTCCCACGGTTTAAAGCTTAAATAGGCGTCACAAGAATTGAATAGGTACCTAGGTACTACTGACTTGTGTGTTGCAGAAGATCAGTTCGTAAACACGTACTTGCCTAAGTTCGAGTCACAGACGCTATAAGTTGCAGTTTAAGAGGAAATGAGGTCATCAGTTTTGACAAGGAAACTGAAGCAATAAACGTGATTGATAGATTTCAAAACTGTATTCCCATTGCAATCTTGGGGTCTGCATAATTTGCTTCCTTTGTTCAGAAGGGACGAATAATTAACATTTTCTGATATATAAATATGAACATACAACCTTAGGTACAAAAATTTAGCAGTTCACAAATATCTGGAAATTATTTTATTGAAATGCCTCTGAATCTGAATACGCTTTAAATGCGTGTGAACCTCCGCACCATTATTAGTACCGTACACATACACACAGTTAGTCTACGACTGCAACTGGAACGTGAGTCTTGAATACGTTATTATTGTAGGAAAAGAAATTGCTGAAAGGGATTAAACCATTCTGCGTGGATGGTGGCAAGTGTTATTTTGATAGACTCATGAATAGGACTGAATGCTATTTAATCAACTTGGAATTTAGAGACCACAGCCGCCACAATGATTTGCACAGCTACGCCAGACCAAATAGGTTTCCTTTGCCTTGCGAGTATCCACGTTTGGTACACATGTCGATCGAGAATGCATGCGATTTACAATAAAATTCAGTCTGACTCACGGAGCAGCATTTATTATTCTCATGAATTAATGAAGAAAAAATAACCTTCCAACTAAAGTACAAAGCAAATGATAATTGTGAATAATATATTAGACAAAATGCGAGTGCATGGCTGTTTTGATAATGGTAGGATTCCAGCAGGCTGTCTGTCCTAGTTTCCAGTTTACAATTTACAACCAAATAAAGGCGAGGCAGAGCTTTTCTTAAAGTTTCGTCGTCTGCCTCCGCGTTTCCTTTGGGTAATAGAAAATTGCAAATGAGAAATGTGTTTAGACTTATTCTTTGCGCCTAATCCAGTATGTTTCCTCCCAACATGGAATTGCCACTGTCATATTGAGCTTTAGAACTTTCACCTCTCAGGTTATCATCTCTCGAGTCAGTTACGTGACTTAGCTTAGATTGTGATGGACGTCAGGACGATATGAAATTCTCTTGCGGCTTTACTTGAGAGAAGACGACTTGAAGAACAGTTGCTCCAATTCAGTCGCTCCCGACTATAAACTTTAATTCCTAGCACATGTCACAGTTCATAGTCTCCAGATTACGAATTACAAGGATCTACTTACAAATCAGACTAGAATTCCTAGTAGGCTAAGACCAGTGGATCATATTTATTTCATACATGATTAAACTAAACGCCAAAGTCACGTCAAGCGTCGTACAATTTATCCAGGGCGTGATAAGGCGTAAACTAAACTCCTTGTATGCATAAGAGAGCTATTACATAATAGGCCGAGGAGAGGAGTATCTCTTTTATTGAGTGTAAGAAGAAACTATGTGACTTAACTGATGAAGCCGGATTTTGTTTCTTTGCAGTGATTCCTGCGACGAGCTCGAGTTCACTTGAGTTTCGGCGAGCAGCGTCGTGAAGCGAGTGGGTCGAAGAGCTCTCGCGGAGTAATTTTCCATCCACTGCGACCCGGGTCCGCGTCCTCCTGACACCCCTGACCTCTCGTCCCTAGTCACTCTCATCAGCTCAGAGACTATCCTCACACCATTGTTGTGCTTCAGTGTTCATTTGTGAGAGCTAAGCAAAAACAGGAAGAACGTAGTGCCTACTGACCAGTCTCCTATAAAGCTCACCCAAGGCCCAAGTCCGTGACAAGGAACCGCCCCGAACTCCTCTGCTGTCTCACTGCCATTCCCAGACCACCACCACCAAGGACTACAAATCCAAATTAGCTCTAATCCTCCTTCCAGAACCCAAAAACTCAAGTTTCACTCCACCTCCGCAGCGACTTTACGACAAGAAACTTTTCTCCGGAAATAGTTTTTGACGACTCCTATTCTCCCCCGCCTTCTTCCCCTGAAGGACTACACTGAGCGTTCGCCCGAACCTCAGCTCCAACTCTACCAACCAACTTCTGCTCCTTTGAGCTACCACAAATACTTTTTCTTGTGCCACGCCTAGGTCCAACCCAGGGAAAGCAAGATGTCGAACCAGGTATGGGCTTTAATCCTCTCAACTTAGATGCTCTTGTGGCTAATTGTATTTCATTGTGAGTTACTGGATACATAGAGGCGGATTAGAGAGAAAGCCATTGTAGTGACACTAATTTAGAATAGAAAGTCTAGAATAAAACATACAATCCCTGCTAATTAGCTCCGAATGACTTAAAGCATATTGTGTACATAACATGCCACTCGTTTTGTTTGTGTTGTTTGTCATTGGTAATTGGTAGATCCAATTAATTATATTATTTTCGTCCTTCCCTATCCCATTTGGACTCAGACCAGGTAATATTCTGAATAAACCAAAGCACAACCTACCTACCTACGCATTGCAGGATGATGGAAAGCCTTATCATACGCAAACCACTTCGCAATGTGGTTTTTCTCCTTGCGAACAACCTTGAGGTCATTGCATTAACTAAACGACTAACGGAGAAACGCATGATGTACGAGTAGTAGTGTGGAGCATCCACGTGGTGGGACTCGGTGTGCTTAGCATACTGCCATGGCATTCAAGATAAGCCTCAAGTATTTAGTCGAAGAGTTTATTAAGTATGCAGAGTGTGTGTGAGGAAGGATACGGAACGGGATTCTTCAAATACGCCTGACTTGGGAATATTCACAATTCACAAGTGTTTATTTTACTGGTTAATTTCTGCGTTAGCTCTTTAGGCATAGAGGAATAATAAACACTATAAACTACAAATACCAAATACCTGGCACACATCTGCGTTCAGTGTCTGGTCGTTCTTTCTCTCCTATATACCTAAACCACTATTGATTCATATCGCAAAATGTTTAATTTGCTCATGCAAATTCTACAGCTACATCTCCTTGCCTGAAATTTGGATATTAAAAGCTCTAGTCTAACTAATTTTAGAGCTCAATTAAATGTTAATTTCTTCCGATTAATTAACAAGGAAAGGATGGAGATACTCAATCTTTTTATGTCTAGCCATGGTCATGCACCATAAATTGGGGAGTAAGGACTCGCGGCTTGGGATGGGATATAGTCATGATTATGAGAGGTTAATTTAATGTCATTCAAGCTGGCGTTGCTCAAATTTTTTTTATTGCACCCAAGAGCTAATAACGTGGATGGGAGGAACAATGGGTTGAAGAGTCGGACAGTAGAATTTAATGGGGACTTATTACATTAGGTAACTACTGCATTGTAGTTTTACATTATAGTTTTTGCTCTCTCGCTCCACGCTATCACCTCCATGCTGCGCTGTTCCAGAAGCATTTCAAGTGATCTAATGGGTGTCATGTGGAGTGCTCATGATGAGATGATATGACGCGTTCAATTTTTAATGCATGGATTTAGGTCTCAGCTCGAGGGTCTGATGTAATGCTGAAATCCCAGTTCGGTTTTTTGGCCTCTGTCTCCTCTCAATCTCAACCGCAGGTTTGGGATGTGGGTTAGACTGAACTTTCGGTTTATTCCGGGTTCCTCTTAGATGAGCCCACGTCACGCCGCACTGGTTATACATAGATAGATGCAGGGTTATAATTAGGGACGATACAAGGTTTCTCAACAGGAAGCAGCTGGAGCTAGCAATGCATCTTAGTTTTGCGTGCAGACACCGCCAGATATTTTGCACTACTTACAGGGGTTTACGGCGAGTAAGGAAAATATAATTAGCATAAGTTTGTTATTAAAACTGGAGCATATATGTAAAGCTTTTACAAGAGGAAAACTTTAATTTTGAATTGAACCCTTGTCCTAATTCCCGTATAGTTTGAGCGTCAAGACTCGTATCGAGAAGCTACGGCTCCGTCCATTCCTGACGACAATAAAACAGCAATGGGAAAGACGAAGGTAGAGTGCATTGAACACGAAACAGAACCAATTACTATGTAATCTCTTCTATGTACAACTTTTTGCGCCGGGGTCTTTTATTCTTCCAATTAAAATTTCCAAACTCAAAATTTAATTTCTCCCAAACCTCATCTCTTTCTTCTATGTAATAAAGTAATAAGCTCTCTCTGCTCCTGCTGTGGATTGTCGTCGCCTCTCCGCGTCCGCATTTCCCTAATTTCTTTTCATCTTTGGGAAATATAACGTTTCATTTTCCTGTACAGTAGGTTTTTGCTCTGCCTCAGTCTATGCCATACACTTTCTATAAATACTGCATTGAAGTCTGTCTACCAACCCACGCTCATGCTACCTATGCCATGCCTGCAATCACAGAAAAGGTGAAAGTTCGCCGCTCTACCCGTTTGCCACTTCTCCTGCTGGAGTAAACACCATTCCTGCTTTCACCGACTTCTTTTCTTCGCATCATTTGACAGCCCACTGAAGGTTTCTATTATTGGCTTGATGTATTAAAGTCTGGTTTTGACGAGTCATATTTGACACCTTTCGTTTAAGTGATTCTACGGAAGTTTTGGTGTTGACGGGGATAAAATAAATATTGTACTAGCTTGTTGTAGTTATACTGGAAATGTAGCATTTTTAGAAAACTCATACTCACACCTGTCACAGGGTTTTTCTTTTATGTTGTATATAATGGACTTGTAGACCCTTGTGACATACATCAGTATTTTCTTGTCAAAACTGCTTTTGTCTCGTTTATACTAATGCCGAGTTTGGTTCTACATACAGTATTTGTAGGTATGTATGTATAGTTAGATACTACCTAATTGACTATCTGTCATTTCATAGGTTTTATTAGGTCTAACCTCCACCCCCAATTACTCCGAAGTCGTAATGTAGATACATATAAACTTCACTCTATCTAGTTTCAAGTAGTTTGTCTTTATGGTGACTGTGCTTCAAGTAACCAAGTAGTCATTTCGTGGTACTAACTCCTAACTGCTCTATAATCGAATACTTTTTTAATCTGGGGGTTCTAATGACTGCTTCATTCAATGATTTTAGATGCAAAGGAAGGAAAAGAAGGCACAGAACCTAGACAATCTAAAACAAGAATTAGATCTTGATGACCACAAGATTCCTATTGAAGAACTATTTAGGAGACTACAAACCAATCCTGATACGGTAAGTCTTGATTCCTAATGAAATCTTTGATGCTTTCAATTACTCAGCGTAGCCAGAAAATTCCAAATTTTGGTCCGGAACCTACCAAACTACCAACCTGGTCGTAGTCGGTTGAGGTATCTAATCAACCGCGTGCCTTTTCGGTCTCGAAAACTGTAAAAGCACCACGAAAACCAGTTTTTAATATACATCAAGATCAAGGCTATGGGGTTATAGCGTTTTTTAGACTCTAGAATTGTATATTTACATTATCTGGTTTGGCACGATCGGGGTGCTTAACGTTTCTCAAGAGATTAACCCTTCACTTTTGACATCCGTTTGTAAACTTGGCTTTTAGACAGACAGTTAATAATCCCATGAAGGAAGACTATTACATTCCAACGCGGCTTTGTAAATGTAAATGCGATGACTTAACGGAGTACGATTAATGATTTTTCAGGGATTGACGCAAGCTAAGGCAAGGGAAAATCTTGAGCGTGATGGACCCAATGCCCTTACCCCACCCAAGCAAACTCCTGAATGGATTAAGTTCTGTAAAAATCTGTTCGGTGGTTTTGCTCTGTTACTCTGGGTCGGTGCAATTCTGTGCTTCATTGCCTATTCCATCCAAGCTTCCACGTACGAAGATGCGCAGAAAGACAATGTAAGTTCAAAAAAAAAAGATTAAATCCTGAAATTGGATTAATCTTACGATTTCTTATTTATACTTTTACTTTTTTTTCTATGTTGTTCTCCAGTTGTACCTTGGCGGTGTACTCACTGCAGTGGTGGTCATCACTGGCTGCTTTTCGTATTACCAAGAGTCAAAGAGTTCTAGAATTATGGAGTCTTTTAAGAATATGGTCCCTCAATATGCGACTGTACTTCGAGAAGGACAAAAATTAACATTAAAGGCTGAGGAAATTGTTATCGGAGACATTGTCGAGGTGAAATTTGGAGATCGGATACCGGCTGACATCCGTGTTATCGAGGCTCGTAGTTTCAAGGTAATTTCATCCTTCCTATTTGAGTTTACTTTCACTTTGAGATAGAGCGACGTTACACTTATGCTTACCTCTTCAGGTTGACAACTCTTCCCTAACTGGAGAATCGGAACCCCAAAGCCGGAGCCCTGAATTCACTCATGAAAATCCATTGGAAACCAAGAACTTGGCATTCTTCTCTACCAACGCTGTTGAAGGTAACTTTTGGACTTTGTTGAAGAGATAAATTGTCTTAGCGCAAGGAAAACTTTTCTCATGACACGGCACTAAGCGTTGTCCCGGAACAACGGAAGGGAATTCTGAATAATTCCATTTCATACTAAAACCTTAGCGTCTAGTCTCGGCCAAACTTTTGTTTGCATTCTCAACCTCCCGTTCTCGTAATAATAAGTAATCTTGTGTTGAAATCAGGAACTTGCAAGGGAATCGTTATTAGCTGCGGAGACAATACCGTTATGGGCCGTATTGCTGGACTTGCTTCTGGTCTGTCATCTGGAGATACCCCCATCGCCAAGGAAATCCATCACTTTATCCACATCATCACTGGAGTGGCCGTGTTCTTGGGAGTCGTTTTCTTCGTCGTGGCTTTCATCTTGGGCTACCATTGGTTGGACGCTGTTATCTTCTTGATTGGAATCATTGTCGCCAACGTACCGGAAGGACTCCTGGCCACTGTAACGGTAAGTCTGGAGACAGCCAACAAAAGAGCTTAGCCAAGGATCACCAGGCAAACAATTGCCCCCAAACGCAATATTTGTAATGCGAAGGACCTTAGTTGGAGCTGAGGCTAGACATTTGGTGTAAATTGGTGGGAAGCAAGAGCGTAGAGTGAAACAGTGAAGCACAAATAATCAATACCAAGCCCATGTGGTAGAATGATGTTGGAAGCAGTGGGGAAAGTTTTTGCGGAACTTTTATACCTCGCCCTTATGGAATATAAGGTTTTATATACCAGTTTTATACGGGAGTCAGTTGAAGAGTGCGGGACTTAATACCTTTCCTAGTTTCACTTTTTTTGCTTCCTTCTCTTTTGCTCGGCGAGCCCAAGCAAGGCGAACTCTGAGCCCGACTTGTCGGATCGATATAAAGCCGACTACTAGTTCCACATCCATACTGATCTACTATATTGTCATTTCTGGGGTGGTTTATAGGTCTGCCTGACCCTGACAGCAAAACGGATGGCATCTAAGAATTGTTTGGTGAAGAACTTGGAGGCTGTGGAGACACTGGGTTCAACTTCAACTATTTGCTCTGATAAAACTGGAACTTTGACTCAAAACCGGATGACCGTGGCTCATATGTGGTTCGACAACCAGATCATTGAAGCTGATACCACTGAAGATCAGTCTGGAGCTCAATATGACAAAACAAGCGACGGATTCAAGGTGAGCCTTATACCCCAAGTGGCTTCCTAGTTTTACACGACGCTTCATTAACCATGCTTCATATTTGGAATGTCTGAACAGGCCCTTGCTCGAGTTGCTACTCTGTGTAACAGAGCTGAATTCAAGCCGAATCAGGAAGGAATCCCAATCTTGAAGAGAGAAGTCAACGGAGATGCCTCCGAGGCTGCTCTTCTCAAGTGTATGGAATTGGCCCTGCACGACGTCATGACCTACAGATCCAAGAACAAGAAAGTTTGCGAAGTCCCGTTCAACTCTACCAACAAGTACCAGGTTTCTATCCATGACAACAGCGACCCTAGCGATCCTCGTTATCTTCTTGTCATGAAGGTAAGGTTCAACTAATGGAATACACATTGACAAATTCATGTCCACGATTCGGATAAATAATTAAAAATCGATTTTATCAATTTGACCAAAGGGTGCCCCTGAACGAATCTTGGATAAATGCTCAACCATCTTCATTGGCGGAAAGGAAAAGGTTTTGGATGACGAAATGAGGGAAGCTTTCAACAGCGCTTATTTGGAATTGGGAGGACTTGGTGAACGTGTGCTTGGTATGCTTAGAAAATATGTTTTCGATGCTGAAATGATTACGAAAAAGCTTACTTATTCACATTTTGCGGTTACTAGGATTCTGCGACTTCATGCTGCCCTCTGACAAGTACCCACCAGGATACAAGTTCGATGCTGACGATCCGAACTTCCAATTGGACAACCTCCGATTTGTTGGTTTGATGTCTATGATTGACCCTCCCCGTGCTGCTGTCCCAGATGCTGTAGCCAAATGCCGATCCGCTGGAATCAAGGTTATCATGGTCACTGGAGATCATCCTATCACTGCCAAAGCCATTGCCAAATCTGTTGGTATCATATCTGAAGGTTTGGAATTTTAATCTTATCAGTGCCATTGGCTGTAATTCCAATATGTTTACACCCAAGCTAAATTTACATTGCTTCACAGGAAACGAAACGGTTGAAGACATTGCTCAACGTTTGAACATCCCAGTCTCCGAAGTTAATCCTGGTGATGCTAAAGCCGCCGTTGTTCACGGAACTGAGTTGAAGGACGTGAGCTCCGATCAACTGGACGATATTCTCCGACATCACACTGAAATTGTGTTCGCCCGTACTTCTCCACAACAGAAATTGATTATTGTAGAAGGTTGTCAACGACTCGGAGCCATTGTGGCTGTAACTGGAGATGGTGTCAACGACTCTCCTGCACTCAAGAAAGCCGATATCGGTATTTCTCAAATACGATTTTGCTCTCTCACTAGATAGGCCCTATACCGCTGACCAGGCTGACCCTTCCCTAACTCTCTGTTCTCCAGGTGTCGCTATGGGTATTGCTGGCTCTGATGTCTCAAAACAAGCCGCTGACATGATTCTTCTGGACGACAACTTTGCTTCGATTGTAACGGGAGTTGAGGAAGGCCGACTCATTTTTGACAACTTGAAGAAATCCATTGCATACACTTTGACCTCCAATATTCCTGAGATTTCACCATTCCTTCTCTTTATCTTGTTCAACGTTCCTCTTCCACTCGGCACCGTTACTATTCTATGTATTGATTTGGGTACTGACATGGTAAGCACTCCACCTTCTCTTCTCAACAACAGAACTATAATTCCCAATAATTGATCTTCTCATGAACAAATCAATCCGAGGTCCAATTATTACCAGGGAACTAAATAGTCCGCAACAGCGAGCGACGAGGGCAGGAAACACACACTGATAGGAGAGACGATGATATGGCATGCAATTGAGCAGAGTAGAGAATTGACCTGTAGTTAACTTGACTTGAAATTTGGAACTCAATCCATATTTAATTAGTAGCACCACTAACACACACCAATAACCAACACACACAAACACACCTACCAGTAACTAATTGTTGAATAACCAAGTAGTCAATCTTCTTCTGACTCACATTTCTCAATCCATCTTAACCCCCACTTTTGTCGTATTTATGTAGATAGTTAGTTTGTTCTTAGAACAGTAAGGAATGGAATAATTAGGTAGAACCAACGCAACTCTATTGGGTTACTTTCTTATTTCACTGTCACTCTTCTCCTCCTCTTTCTTTCACTCTCTTTTCACTCTCCAATTATACTTAACACTTTCACTTACTTTCACTTTCCGTTCATATTCTTCTTCTTCGGTGCACATGTCATTTAAACTCCGTGATCACATACTTTTTAATCTAACCCAACCACTTATGAGTTTGGGAACTATAAAAAAAAAGTCTGCGATCACAGGGCCTCAAGTAACATATGTGCCAAATCTTCTTCTTCTCTCAAATTCTGGTTTTGATTCAGTTAATTTATTTAAAATTCCGTTTTCAATTTTTTTTTTAATTTTTAAATTATTTCATTTGTATTTTATAATTCTACATATCATTTTTTCTCTTTCGTGGTATGACACACTCATTCGAGCTCTGCTATGAGCTTATTTTCTCCCCGATTTGCTCGATTGAACGAATATTGCTGCATGATCTTATACTTACTACTTGAAACTCTGATCACTTCCAGTCTCGTAGAACTGCTGTAACCTCTTCTTTTTCTCCTCAAAACTTATCTCCAAGACACCCACCGTCTTTGTATTTTTCGTAGACTTAGAAAAGTAGAATGGAATGCCTCACTCAATTCTGCCAAAGTCTGAATGCAATTATTAGGCACTTAGTAGTTCAATTCACTCTTCACCATATCAGTCACGTCCGTTGGGCTATCGTCTCTCATCAGAACACCTATTGGAATCAATTAATTTGCTAATTGCTACCATGAGCAAGCGTGTTCAACACTGCAAAGCAAGCTGCTGCGCTGCTGCTCAATCAGCTATTTTCATCAGCTACTGCCAGCTTTGGGAAAGGTTAAAGGACATACAATTATCGCATTGCATTACTTTAATGAGCACTCAACTCAATCATGAATTTCCGGAATAGTATATTTTATATTCTTAATTAACGATTTTCTTTTGAGAATTAACGCAAAGTCGGTGAAATTTATATGCTCTAGCTTTAGTATTGAATTGCGGAATTACCGTTCATCGACTTGATCAACGCGGATGCTGCCGGCTTTTGGGTTGGGTTTATATTATACTCTTATTCCTATTGACTCTTCTGGCTGGGGAATGCAATACCAAAAAGTTATTGTGTATGGTTTACATTTGAATCTGAACTCTATTTATTTGCTGGGAGCATGTCGCCATCTTGCTAATAAGTCTATAAGGGACCAGAATGAAACAACGGACAGGTTTTGTTGTTGTCACCTTAACGAAGTTTCGTTCTCGAGCAGCACTTTGTTCACTCGTGAATTGTAGTCGTATGATTGTAATTATGTACTCAGGTTCCTGCTATTTCACTTGCATACGAGACAGCTGAAAGTGACATCATGAAAAGGGCACCTCGTGACCCTACCAAAGACAAATTGGTGAATGAAAGGTAAATTCTGTCCCAAGTCGGTCACAATGATCGACTCCGTTGTAACTGTCCGTAAACACCGTTCACTATAACAACATGGCTTCTATAACATGGCCGCTTCGCACTTCTCACTTGAGTTTTTTGGGTGTTTTTCAATGATGCACGGGATGGAGTGTGCGTGTGTGTTTTTGCGTGAGCTTGATTATGACGATCTGCAGCTTCATGGGTTATGAAATACGTGTTGCTATATACTTTTAAATACCTACTGCATTTTTGCAAGTTGCAAAGCTTTGGAGCTTCTTTAATTAATTAACTAATAATTCTAATAACTGGTTGACGACTGCGTTGTTCCATGGGTCATTTCTCATAAATGAGAGGTTTAATGTTAATCCTTTAGTGCTGCGTTTTTGAGTCACATTATTCTCACGTTTGTTTTTTGTTCCGTGTTGTCTAGCGTAGTGTTCTAAATTCATGAATAACAAGGTGTAACACAATCGATTAGGCAGGACATGTCCAGTTGTAGATTGTAGAATGGAGCGGAGATCTAACGCGTCCGAGTCTAACGTCTAACCCAAATTACGTGTCTCTGAGTTAGGTCACGTTTTAATTTTTTGTTCCTAGTTGTACAAAGCTTTGTTATTGTTTGACAATAGTATTGTTTTTTTCTTTGTTTGTCTTCACTTTCGTCCCAAACAATTCGTGTGGCTTTCCACGAGTAGGTTCCTGCTATTTCTATGGCTTATGAAGAGGCAGAGTCGGACATTATGAAGAGACAACCCCGTGACCCTGTTAATGACAAGCTCGTGAACCAAAGGTAAGCCTGCTTCTCTGAGACTTAAAATGAAGGAGAATGCGGGGGACTTTATTGTCACAAAAATAAGTCTGCCACGAACGGAGACGGCATTCCGCCCCCCCATGTCCCCAAAAACTGCATGGTCTGTTGTGAAGCTCTTATAAGTTTGCTTTGAGAAAATGATGAGAACCGGAAGTAACGTAACCAGCACTGCTACCTCCTAATTAAGACTGTCTAGAACCATGTTAATGTTTGGTATGCTTGATGTTCTCTCTCAATGTGCGAAATAGAATGAGTATTTACTATTCTTTATTGATTTATTTATTTTTTACACAAATTATATACAACAATACTTGTACTTGTCGTCCAGAACAAGGCTTAGAACGAGAGCAGCGACGAGTACTTTTACCAAGCTGGAAACTGTAAAAAGTTGAGCTAAGCATTACCTTTACTTTTATATTGCATCACACTTGCTCTAATAAACGTGTGTTTGACCAGTCAGTCAACTCCGAATGATTCTGAAGCAAGTCAGGAGCTACATTGGAGTTCCGACACTTCGGACGACGCCATGTTAAACTTACGGAAGTACCACTTTGTTGTTTGTGTTCATTATTACTTTAATTATATTTAGTTCCCTTTATTTCCCTTATTTTTTATGTATTATTTTTGTTTCAATATGATTTCCACTACCTGTTTCAGTTTCCACACCCAAGTTGTACAATATATTTCACCCAAGAGAAATTAATTGTTAAGTGGCACAGTGGCAGTGAGGCCCAGAACACTTTTATGCCTACCTCATTCAACGTATATGTAATCGTACTCTCTAGCTAATCCACACGTATTTGATTTATTGAGTTTTGATACATTTTTAGACCTCTTTTAATTGGAGCGAGGAATACCAATAGTACTACTATGCAGGGAATCAATAGAGTTACCCTCTAGCCCTAATACACAGAAGAACCTAGGAGTTATAAATATTTGATGGGGTGTTTGAATTCGTTTTCGACTTGCCTTGTGTACTCGACTTAGGTCCCGGCCATTTCATTGGCTTACGAAGCACCTGAGTCGGACATTATGAAACGGCAGCCACGTAATCCAAGACATGATAACTTGGTTAATCACAGGTCTGTACTTTACAAGTTTGTATTTGCTAGTCAAGAGTTAATTTAGTAGTATCTATAACCAAAAATGAAGCCTTCAGCGACGCACCTCCACTCGAATCCAAAATGAGCCCATTCCAGCCAAGTACTAACGTACAATAACACCAAGAATCAAGCCAATATTTTCAAATTAATCTGGGCTCCTTCATCTCCGGAACAAGCTACTTAACTTGCTAATCAATGTGTGCTGCTCTCAACTGATCTTGAGTTGTCTTTTTGAGTTCTGTGGAGTCTCCAGTAGTTAATTAATTTCTCACAATTGTACAATAACTGTAGTTATACACTTTTTCAAAAAAAGCTTCATACCATTTCGCACATTCAGACGGCATAAGTATATCTTCATTAACCAAAGCCCCTCAAACCTGTTCACTTTTCACAAGAGGGTTTAAAAAGATTTCCAAAATATCGTATTATCACCCACTTTATTGAAATCCTTCTCACCCTGTGACTACTGTACAGGCGATGAAGGGTGGTCTGTCCTGATTAATTTTGTGTTCTAGTGTTATTTTACATGTTCATTTCCGTGTTACGCAGTGTATAACTGTGGATACATAATAACAACGTTGCTTCTTGCCATAGTTTGTCGCTTATTCGCACTTACCCTAGTCCATCCTAAGTACTCGTGGCAAGGGATTAACCGTTTGGGATATTTCCTACACCTTCAAGGTTGATCTCAATGGCATATGGACAAATTGGAATGATTCAAGCGGCTGCTGGATTCTTTGCCTATTTCATCATCTTGGCTGAAAACGGATTCCGGCCCGCCTTCATCTTTGGTATCCGGAAACAATGGGACTCGAAGGGAGTTAACGATTTGGAGGACTCTTATGGACAGGAATGGGTGAGTGCATATTTCCAAAACTTACATGGCAAATGCAACTACCGGTGTATTCTTAAGTAATACAACTTCCCGCATTTCCTAGCATAACCCATAAGAATACATTAGCAGTTGCATTTGTCATATGGGCTATTTGGAAACGCGGACGGTGCCCGACATGGCGTCATGGCGTCGTCCTCTATATCCGTAAATGCTACAGAAGATTTAGACCCATGATTAATTTCAATGATTTTTGCACTTCTGTTTCCTAGACCTATGCTGATCGGAAGAAGTTGGAATACACTTGTCACACCGCTTTCTTTGTCTCCATTGTAATTGTACAGTGGGCGGATTTGATCATTTGTAAAACTCGACGAAATTCCATTCTTCATCAAGGAATGAGGTAAGAGGATTATGAGCTGAGTTGCGGTTCGGGAGTAGTAACTCATGTCGGCCAAATCATTAACTCCGCTGAGAATACAGCTATTCTTAGATAAAATCTGTGGACAATAATGTATTCTATACAGTCTTCGTAGAGCAGATTGAGCTGATTACGTGGAGATAATTTTTGGTCTGGAAAGAGGCCAAACCTCACGTGAAATATGACATGTTAATTAAAGTTTCTATTTCACTTTTTGACAATAGGAACTGGGTGTTGAACTTTGGCTTGGTATTTGAAACACTCCTTGCGGCTTTCTTGTCATACACTCCTGGCATGGACGCTGCTCTTCGTATGTATCCACTCAAGTAAGTGACTCGCGGGGTTGGGTGCAGATTTATTTAGAAACTGACTACTGGCAGGTTGAATATGTTTCTTAATTAATTTTGCTGCTTTTCTTCAGGTTTAACTGGTGGATTCCAGCCTTGCCGTTTTCACTATTGATCTTCATATACGATGAAACACGTCGATACATCCTTCGGCGCAATCCTGGTGGTTGGGTCGAACTAGAAACCTATTATTAGTCCAATACAAACTTTTAGTGATTGTAGCTATTATTCTATAAAATATAAAATATAATAATAATTACAATATAATATATCAAACAAAAAAAGTCCTTGATAATATGGAGTGACGTTGAGGAAATGACGGGAAGACAAGTCTCCTGCGTTGTGTTGTAGTAAAACAAAATTGAGAGAACAGAAAAAAGCAATTATACATATATATAAACCAGTTAATTCACCAACAGACAATCTAATCTACCAGAGAATAAACCAGTGACGTTGTTTCTTTCTGAAAAAAGTCCACAAACCACCAAAAAATAAATAAACTTTTGGGCGTCAGTTCGTTCAAGAAGACGTTTGTACCCCCAAATCAATCCCTGTGTTGAAACAATCACACCATCACCTGCAACAAGAAGACAATGATTAAACCAACTGCAACTTATACTGCCCAAGTGCGTGGAGTATTTAACCAAATCCTACTAATGGTCACTTCCTGTTTTTCTCCATTTGCAAAGAAGGTTTAGTTAAAAAACAGTCTCTTCTAAGACAAATACATAATACAAATACCACCTCCCAGAAGAGCCAACCAACCTAACCAAGAAAGTAAACAATGAATAAGCGTAAGCTAAGGATTACATTTGTAAAATCCAAAAGTAAAAAAAATCACCAATTTGTTGAATTAAGTGTGAGTAAGTAATTGAGTGCGGGAAGGAGTAAAATTAACAAATTACTTTTTAGACGAAGACAAAACAAATTACTAATTAAACATAAGCAAAAAAGTAAATCAGAAGTAGTATGAAAAGGAGTCAAACAAAAAGGTGTACAACAATTTGTAGTGAGATTTCGGTAGTAAAATGATACACAAAAAAAATCAATTACAAAAAAAAATATTGTGAATGGGGGAAAACTTTCGTTGATTTGTAATAAGGCAGCAATTCTTTCTTTTTTGGGTTATTTGTATGTAAGGTATATATGGTCGTGCTTCAATGTGGAACCGTTCACGGTTCACCACAAAAGTTCATAGTGTGGAAGATGATATGGGAAGAATCAGAACTTTTATTGTATTTTTATTTTGGTCCATGGAACGGACTTATAAGTGGTTGCTGCTTATTTCCAACTCTATCTCTCTTCTGCTCATCCTTTGTCCTGCCCCAACTTACATATATTGAATTATAATTACACTTATTAACTAACATGTACGTTTCATCAATATTATTGAGTTGTTCAACTAAATAAGTAAATAACGTCTCTTATATAATCTTACGCTGGACTCAATCAAGTAATAATACAACTAGTGTTTAAGGATGAAAAAAGTGTGTAAATGTGGCTGTTTGTTTGGGATTTTGTTTTTGGAGCGTCTTGATTACTAATGCTGTTAACTGTATTGTACTACTATCTATACGAGGATGTTTGAATATCTTTATGATGCGTAGAGCTCTTTTTAACAAAACAAAAAGAAAGCTAACTGCACTTAGAGCGTTATACTATGAAATATCGAGCAGAGCTAGATTTGAATTGTTCGTTTCTTAATTCCAACTGGAGTATATATAAATACTAACTGTAGTTTGCAAATGCAGAGAGCCGAGTCCAATCAAAAATACATACAGCTAAAAACATTATGTCCCTGTCTGTAGTCGAATAGTTTCAATTTAAAAAAAAAACATTAGAGAAAGGCACGTGTGAGTTCGACTGGGAACTCAAACGGCAGAGAAAGCAGTTGTAGAGGCTTTTGCTTTCACCACACCATTTTCCAATAGCCTCTATTTCAAAAACGTTAAAGGCTACTGGGGTAAAAAGCAGACGAGTATTTTTCTTTCTTTGTTAAATGTTCAACCGTCTAAGATTCTATAAGATTGTAGTATTGATTAGTAATGCAGTGATGATGAGCCCGTTATTTGGTTTCTTTGTATCTGTATGTGATGCTGTAGTATGGGGGTTGCGGTATGTAGATAGATAGGGCCAGAAAGACAAAAACATAACCTGTTATACTTAATTGAGTAGTTGTGAGTTGTGATGGGGGGAAAGTATGGGGACTCTGTAGCTAAGCACTTTAAACCTAGGTCCTACAAGTAAGGAGGGAAAAGAGAGTTATACAATAATAGTCTCCTAAGCGTAACTTTAGTTGCTATAAAATATGCATATACAAGTAATAAGTTTGATGTTCATTGAAATCAAAAAAAAGCTAAGAAAAATCCAGTAAACCAGAGTTATTTATTGCACAAATCAGCATGAAGTTGTTTTCTGTACATTGCAAATTACAATATACCAGATGAGTTGAAGTAATGAAGGAGAATCGAAAAACATAAAAAAGAACCTCAATCATTTTACTTTTCCCTTCTGTGTTGATGTATCTATGTATGTGTATGGACGTAGGAGTATCTGTATAGTGTTATGACTATTAACCACAATAACTATTCACTATTAATCTTATTTAATAAAATCACAAAATACTTTACCCCAAATGGATGGAAGTGTGCTCTTTTTTTGTGCTTATGGTGGGGTGATGGGTCGCTTTTCTTCTCCAGTGTGTTGAATGATTTGTATTTGTGTACAATGCGCTAATCCCATTGTGCAACTGCATGGTTTTGTCTATTTGCCAATCACAAATCACACAATTTTGATATTCCTAGGCTAGAGTTTTATGTTATAACGCAGGCGATCGAGGTACTTTCGGTAACCTCTCCTGGATGGTAGACCACTTGTTCCCGCAGCGATCAGATCATTATTTGGGCATTATTTGGCTCCATTTTGCATTCTCCATCAAGCTGTCTTCTACGTACAGCTTGCTTTTAATGGGTTTAAAGTAAAAAAAAATGCTTTGAATAACAAAATGATCTATGTAATAGCTCAAATACAGATATGTTGAATTGAAGATATTGAACATTGAGCACTTTAAATGGCATGGATTGCATTAGAAATTAATTGGAGGAACTTCGTACCTAAAGTATTTCCATGTCATAGGAACGACTAATTCATATCTCACATAGTATATTTACATGCTTATCACAGGTTGCGTGTACAAAGTTTGACTTCCTTTGAAAACAATTTGCAAATATAATTTCGTAGGTACTGGAGAAAACAAGTCGAGTTCAAACCGAAAAAGGAACATATACACATACTAAATAGGTAGTACAATTATATTGTGGTTCAAGTTTTAATACTTTAAACGCAACGGGGCTTGATATCATGATAAATTGCTGAAAATGGCGATTAGGAAGAACAAGGTTAGTCGATTCTGGTTGCGAATTGCAGTTTGTCCTAATAACGATTACATAATGGTATTCTGTTTAGGTAATGTATATTAATTTACCCTGACTTCCTTCTACGAACCTATGAACAGTTGAATCAAGGAAAGCATCCCATGAACTCCTTGGACGAAGATCAGCAACATCACACCATTTCATTAGTGGAATTATGTGAGCAATTGGGAACTGATATAGAGAAGGCAAGTTCTGCCTAATTTAAAAAAATATGGATGAAAATAATTTGTGGGCCTTAATATTTAGGTTTATTTCTCATAAAATAAATCCTGATTACAGGGTCTCACGTCAGAGTCTGTTATTCGTAATTTGGAGGCGTACGGTTCGAACGAAGTCGCTTCATGGAAAACGAAGTCGACATGCTTTCGTTTCTTGAAGCACAGCTTACAGGGCATCTCCTCAGTCATGCTTGCGGGCTCCATTGTTTGTTACATGGCGTTCTGTGCTGAGTTGTTCTGGAATGTCGCGGAACCCGCTGATCTGGAAAATGTTAGCTTATTGATTCCATAAATATTAGGTTCATATCCGTTCAGCGGAACTTTAGTTTTATTCGTACTCTCGGTTGCATTTCTTGTAAAGTTATATGTCGGAACAACGCTGCTGCTTTTCATGTTCGTGAATGGGCTGTATTCTTACTTCAGAGAGAGGAAAGCACTTTCTCTGCTCAAAAATGTTCTAAGATTAGTGTCACATGACACGACCGTTATCCGGAACGGAGAAAGAACACGGTTAGACTCACGGAATATTGTGGTAGGCGACGTAGTAGACCTCAAATATGGAGATACAGTTCCGGCTGACATACGTGTCATCCGCGTTGCTCAATTGAAGGTAAGCTATTAAAATAACAAACACCTAACTGCATATATCATCGGTACAGCCAAAACTGTCTCTTGGTTGACGACTAGGTGGACGATTCTACATTATCTGGCTCTACCCAGCCCAAGACAATCGAAGCGGAGAGCACAGATACAAACCCATTGGTCACAAAGAATCTAATCTTCGCATCCACATTTGTTGTTGAAGGTATGATATAAATTAAAGTGCTATAATTGCATGATATTTCATACCATCCATGTAACAGACATGTGTACCACGGCCACGTTGTCACAAGGTACATAAGTCATACATATGCATAACATCTTGAATAATCCTTAGGAACGTGTCGAGGGATTGTCATTAATGATGGAAAAAACACACTGGTTGGTCAAATATCTAAATTAACATCACATCTGAAGGACAACCCAACCATGTTATCCAGAGAAATCACAACCCTCGTCCTCACTTTTACCTGCGTTGGTCTCGTATTTGCGCTCACGTTTTGGATACTCGCTATGTCTTATAACAAAAAATGGGCTGATGTGTCGATTTACTTCGTTGCTACATGTGTTGCGGTCTGCCCGGAATCACTAATTTCCGCAATTAATGTAGGTTTTCAAAATGTTTAACTGAACTTCACATTCGAATTCGATTTTCTTGTATCGCATTTCATTTATTTATAATCCATAAGGCGAGTCATACCGTTGCTGGAAACAGAATGATGAAGAAAAATTGTGTTGCCAAACACTTTGATGCCATTGAAAACCTTG
>JAQFYT010000301.1:0-28476 GCA_034694925.1 Ceratophysella denticulata
CAACAACTAACCTAACCTTTGGAATTATAGACCAATTTTACTTATTGCAGCATTCCATTTCCTATTGCAAAAGTCTTTTTTTTTATGGCATATTCTATTATAACTGTGCACTGATTCAGTATGGCCACAACGCCAAAGTTTAACATATCAATTTCAAAGATCAACTATTCTTATCCGAAATCTATTTTTCCAGTTTCAGCTCCCAGTCTCACTCTGTAGTATTTCCTTTTGAAATTCACACAGCTCGAGAACAATTCATCAGCGATCTCTTTAGAGAAATAAAATCAGAATACTACATTCATGAAATTAACCAAACCACCATAATATTCCATACGTAAATTTTTAATTGCAGAATAACAAGGTCGGTAACAGATGCTAATCAGCTTATCCAAAATAGATGCCTACCTACAGATTTTACCTTTATGGAAATGTACCAATACATATAGGTACCTAGGTATAACATAGAAATTAAATTAATGTTCTAAATCGCTTGGAAATATTTGCTTGACAAGAGTTACGATTTCCCATCCCATGGAACCAGAATCTCGTGAACACCTCTTGAACAGACAACAGACCAGCAACAGTAGCCGATGTCATGGCTATTATAACCATCGTAGTATACCTATAGAAGGTTTTTTAGACATTTTTCAATTCTCATTCATGTAGTGTGGATGTGAGGATGATCATGAGTCGGATTACCGAAATTTTTAAGGACCAGTTTTTATGATCCAGTAAACAGGGTTGATGGGACTAACCAACATGTATTTCCAATTTCCACAGCATTACAATTTCCAGCAAACTTGTTATGCAAATGTGAAAGTGTAGCTTCAAGTGCATGGCAGGAGTAGGTATTGAATGTTAAATTGAACTGATTCCAGAAGGTGGTGCATTGCAATCGGACATGACACAATGACTAAATTAGACTCTATCTGGCTGGATATACTGAAACATGAATTTCCGGTTTGTAACTGAAATTGAATGACTGGAATAATATTTGGGTTCCATTGTCCTATACATAGGGCCTGGCATTTCTAAAATCCATTAACGCCAGGATGTCAGGTTAGGTTTTTTAAAAGTCCAGGCTTAAAAACTATTGGGATTCCACCGAACCTAAGTAACACGACATAAAACTAACCATACCGAAGGTTTTGGTCTTCAGAAATGCGGCAGATAGAATGAAATCCATGATCTGACTGTGTGAGATAATTGATAACCATTTCGTATGGATGAAATCGCCATATCAATAGGAGACTCGAGACACACTGCTCCACAGCAGATAAATAATGTTTCTGAGGCTAATTTCTATTTTTTGATAACTAGCGAAAGCCCATGCCAAGAGATACAGAACATATTTCAAAATTCAAATTAAATTTAACCAAATTCTTGCAGTGCAAAGTCCAAATTATGTCATCCACCTACAATTAATTATCTAAATTGACATATAGGTGACCCCTGTCATCATTTAAAATTTCTACTTATCATTAGATCGGGAAGAACAGGTGAGAATGTAGGAAACCGAACTGAAACTGATAATTACATCTTTTGAACTCTTTAATTTATTTTCTCTACACATAATTTCATTGAATTTAGAATGACGCCTAAGCCTAAGATGCCTCAGATCATTTTCTCTGGCCTCTATCAGATCATTTTCGCCGGCCTCTTCTTCCTGGCCTTTAAATCTACATTGATCGCCGGATTGAAAGATGCAATTGATATTTTCGCGTATGCCGTTAAGACTTCAACCACCTTAATTCAGCATCTCGCCACAACCTGTGTTATTTTGGCCGTAATATTCTTAATTTTACTCGTCATTCGGCTGATTGTGAACAAGGTACCAACCTAATCTGCCAGCTTAATAATAACATATTAACACCTCGAATTACTGTTATTTTGAAGAGTTATTAGTGGCTCATTGCCTTATCTTATAACCCTTTCAGTATCCTGACTTGCTCAAAGGCCTACCAGCAGACGTATCTTCCGTGAATCGATTCGCTACGTCAACTTTAACCTGGTTTAAGAAACGTGCACCTGAGGGTAAAGACAGTTTAAGGAACTTCAAGCGTGCTCGGTCAGATCAAGATGAATTCGTTTAAGGCACACCATATTTCCAGACGAAGGTCAAAATTATTTATTCTGCCAATGTATTTCAATGATCCAAATTATTTGTAATGACATCCCGCAATATTAAATATGTATTAGGATTTTTCATCTTTTGCTTCAACAAGGTCTCGATTTTTATAAATGGTAGGCGGAGTAGCGGTCACATTAGGGTAGCATCTCATTTCCTCATCCGCATCCAAATGGAACATGACCTTCGGGTCCCAGTATGACTGCATGCAGAAACCAATCCCGTTCCAGACCGTGAGTAGAGTCTCTCGGAGTTTGTACCGTTTCTGTCGACTGGATAAAACAATACGATTATTAAACTCTATAATTTATTATCCGTAACTAACATTTGCATATGTTATGGTATATTTGAATTATTGGTACAAATACATTTGTTCCAGCACAAATGCATTTGTTGGCACAAATGTATTTGTTCCAGCTCGAGATAGTACAAATACATTTGTTCCAATAATTCAAATATACCATAACACATACATACTTTAATATGGTACTGGCTCGCTCCGTTGTGGGAAGTCGGTAGGCACGATATCCTTTCGGGGTTGTACCTGGAATACATGAACGACAGAGAATTGATGGGTGGATTACCCAAGAATCAAAACTCAAAATTACGGTCAAACTAACAAACTTACCATCCGCTTCCAGTGAATTTGCTGTAGTGGTCCGGGTTTCCAAATTCTGAAGACGATCATCATCCAAATTCCCATGGGCATTCGGGCTTTCAAGCACGGATTGCGGACGCATATGCAGATATTCATTTTCAATTCCATCGGTGGAAGGTCCCATTTCAGAGCCGGATCTTTTCTTTCGACCCTCGGCCCCGGCCCCGCCCTCACCTCCACTCATCGCCAACAAGGAGAAGAAAAACGTGGACGTAGCCACAGTCGTGGTCGTTGTAGTCGTCACTTTGTCACAGCTTATGGCACAACCAGCGACCGGAAGTGGTTGTTTCTTGTTCGAACCTATCAGACGAAAGCATACAGAGTCTAAGCCTATATGAATACCCCCGTATGTAGTCGTGAATAAAAGTCAATAAAATAAAATAAACGTAGCAGGTATACGATAGTAGAAATCAGTATGCGTTCCGGCGAAATCATCATAACCCCCGTCGTAGGCTCCCTTCGAGCAGTTCATGACCACTCTGTACGATGAGGGCCCAAACCCATTGTCCCAGATATGGATTTTGATCTTCTTCCGCTTCGGAATGAATTCACGGCGTTCGAAGCATACCGGAAGTTTCTTGCCAGTTTCCATACCCTCCACATTTGTGTAAGGATTGATTGCCACCACGCTTGGCCAGTGGTAGTTTAGTACAGGTGTATCGGTTCTATGTACAGAGTAAAGATTGACATGAATATTTTAGGTATGCATGTATGCTAAAGCGTCGTAAAAGTTTCAAAACATCGATCAATGAGACCCATTAAAAATTTCTGTGAAGACAGTCAATGAATGCGGAGCGACGAAAGTTCGGCTCTCAAAAATGTTGAATGGGTTCCCCAAGTACAGAAATGATTGGATCTGTGTGGTTCAAAATAGAAATTGTTCAAAATATTCCAAAGTTAACTAAGTAAAATCTAAGGCAGTTTGAAATTTTCCCTATTCACCTACCGGGAAATCAAGTTGATAGCAATATTCCTGCTCAATCTCTCCGTAAAATATGTAGGGCGAGGTATCACAGAGCGTTGCATGGAGTACCCATCTATAGATTAAATACCTACGTGTAATTGTACATTTAACATAAAAACTTGACCTATTTTAGTTGGCATTCCTTACGTTCCTTGCATGCAGACACAACCCGGAAGTATGGGTTCTTTGAGAAAGACTCCTTTTGGACAATTTTTAGCTCGGGTTTCGAAATGGTCCCCGTCTCTGGTACATACTCGAATGAAACCCGTTGAGAATGTTTCGTCTATGCCCATTTTGGCTTCCTGTCCTACCACGGAATCCGGATGCAGAGCAATGGAAATAAAAACGACAAATAAGGCATATATTCCCCAGTATACGACCTTGGCCGACATTACGAAAAAGATTGTCGCAAAATGCTTTCAGATTCAGATTGAAATGACAATGTACAAGGACTTTGTAAAAAATAAACCGTGTGTGAATTATCTGACTGGACTCCGTTGAATAAAATATATTTACTGGGTAGTAAAGCGTTGAGTACAAACGAAGTTTAGATGAGGATGGAGCGCATGGTATAGAATGTGAATTATTAAAATATAGGCGCAATAGTAACAGAAACTTGGACGTTTGACAAAATTAAACAATAGGAGTATACGAGCTGAAGAATCCTAATTACTACAATGTTTATATCTTCTACATTGTCTTCCGCAATATGAATCACCTCATTACGACGGAGTCGGACGATATCAATAGGAAAAGAGCTGAGGTCCCGTGTAGCCCGAACTTGGAATTGAGACAAGGGCACAACGTAGTGCATGGAAACATGCCAATTAAGCACTCAAACTAGCAAACATACAAATCCAATCGAAGAAAAATAACTAAAATATTGATTTTTTCAAATAAAAAAAGGTTACCGAACCTGCTTTGCAATTATTCGGTGGTTTTCTAAATTAGGATGCAAGCAGATAATATAGTTCTGTACAATTTTTGTAAAAAGCCGGAAAGGCAGGGTGTAGGATTGTCATAAGCATATAGAAAGCTATAGTGTATTATACAAAAGCGCATTGTTTTGCTGACCAATACATAATAGCCACAGATAATCCAAGAATATTCACGTTACTGGGCCCGTTGATCATCAAACTGGAGATATGGCGGAAAGAGGTCAACGGCGGGCAAATGCCAATGCTAGCGGTGCTGGTCGAGGATTGATCTGGAACCCGTTTACTCGTACCGGTGAATATGAACCTGAACGCCCCTACGCCAAACCATGGCAGAACCGAAACAAGGCACAACGGGAGGAATATCAATATACTCAGTACTTAGCGGCACAGCGCTACGGGAAGAAAAAATCCGTACGTAAGAAACCTGGTGAAACGACTTCCGATGCCGCCCTACGACTCACACAGGAGAAGCAATTAGCTAATCAAATTCGGGCTTCGGGCTTTACTACTGAACAAAACCTGTCCCAGGAACGACAAATACCACCGGTCAAACCTAATAAAGCCGCTGAGCCAGTATTTGACGGAGATGAGGATGAGGCAAATTCCGGAATTGTGGTGGCGATGCCGGAAGTGGTCGGACGGAAACTGAATATTCGGGTGCGTAAATCTGTTAAGGCTACTCTCAAAGCTTTGAATTTTTGCAGTGTCTCATAATGTTAGCTTGTGGTGATGAGTAATGCAATTAGACGAATGGTTTACCGTTGGAAAGCTAAATACGTCGTTGTGATAGGTGTTCCGTTTACTTGATTTTATCAATGATTTATGTGCATAAAGCTTATTCTAGAAATTGATAATTTCGAGGCGCAATTTTGAACACGGGACTGATTCACGCAAATTGTTGTTTCAAAGCTTTTCAACAGCTTAATTAGATATCTGATTTCATTGCCAATTACTGATGGTAGGTAGCGCTATACTTTGACCCATGTTTCTTCCACCCAGCATAACAATTACAGAGACGACTAACCTACACATACAATTCTGAATGTGAATGTATCTAATGTATGTTATCCATTTTATTTTCAAATGGCAACCAGGTCAAGGCTGTATCCAGCAACCGAAAACCCAAGTTCGTCGTATCCCCTGGACGAAATTATCCCAAGCCATGGCTAAAGCACAAAAGAAACCTTAAAAACGTATTTGTTCCAAGTATGAGCAAAGTAAACGCTAATTCCAAACCTTCCATCCACGATACCAGCGTGGACAACGCTCCTGCCGAATTGCCCCCGTCAGGACTACCTTACCCACCAACAATGTTCCGAGATTCGGAAGGGAATATGGAGAATACTATTCCAATACAAATAGTTGCCCATGTGAACCATCAATACGGCTCAGACCTGTTCACGAATTACCATGAATTCCCTGAACCAATCCCGAGTGAACATGCCCAATTTCATTCTACCGGAAGTCCAGTCCAGAGCGTTTTTGATCGCATGGAAGAAGGCCTAAGCTTCGACAACACCGTACAGTCCGTAACAGGAAGTCGTCAGAACGTATCATTCTTTGATTACAATTTCGAGCCAGAACCAACAGTACCGCTCCGGAAAAAGGCTACCTTTGGAAATACACTGACCAATAAAATATTCCAGAGTGGACCTGGGAAAGTACCCAAACCCAAACCTAAAACACCGAAACCACCACATCTGCCAGCCCAGATTGACCCTGTTCAAGAAGTGCTGATTGAAACTGTTGGGATTCCATTGCTGGAAGGCACGAAATTCTACAAAGCTTCTGAAGTCATTTCAAGAACTGGATTTGGTCTTGGAATGCCGACCCCGGCTCCCAGCCTAACAAATAATTTTGCTCACAGAATAAGCACTGGACCAAAGTTTCCAATACCTGCACCGACATTGAATAATAATAACAATAACCTACCTAAGAGTGAAGTTTCATCCAAGAAGCAACTTGCCGCAAGAAGCCAGTGGAATTCTTCAACAGCCACAGGAACAGGATCAAAATTTCAGGCAAGGTCAACGTCCAGAACAGCTTCAAAGCGATATCCCCTGCCCGAAACGAACAAGAAATCACCGAGACCCGTACCAGTAAAAGCTGATTCTACAAGGACCGGTAAAGATAATCTAGTTCGAAGCATTCCAAGAAATCGTTCAAAATCGAGACCCAAAACGCAAGTACCAAATAACCAAACGAAGTTACCGAATATAAATACGAATGCTAATAAGAATCCAGCCGGTAGGAGCGGCAGCAGAACACCGAGCCGAGCACCTATTAAAACTCGGCCAACGAACAATGCTAATACCACAACTAACGAGACTAAACGAGCTCCTGCACCGCAGTCTTCATCCATATCAAGACGCAATGGTGCCCGCGGAAGGCGTGCAGAAGCTCCACCTGCATATAGTCAATCACGGTCGCGGTCCGAATCAGTTTCCCCGCATACCCGGTTCTTCGGAACAAAACGTCCGGTTCGTTCTAAATCAAAGCGGCAATACCTAGAACCGGAACTACGTGAACCAAGTACCCAACCCTCATCCAAAGCCTCTAGCAGAACGAGACAATCCAGTGCTAGGGCTAAAAATCAATCTCGTCACCGTGCAACCACTACGGATGATACCTCTTCGGAAGACTTCTCAGTAGAACCAGGCAAAGAGTGGCAAAAATGGGGTGGCGGAATCACGCCGGAAATGTTGGAGAAACCGCGGGATAAGCCCATTGAGTTCATGCCGAGGAAGGCACAACGAAGAATCCGGCGACAAGAACTTGAGAAGCAGAAGGAGGACTCGAGCCGTCGTAATCTGCCTTCTTCAGACACAAGTCGAAGTCGAGCCAGAGAAAGAACAAAAACACCTGTAAAAGCTAATGACAACGTTAAAGCTAATGCAAAAAAGATATTGAGTAAGACTCGTCCTAAGTCGAAGAAGATTAAATCAGCGTCAAGGCGTTCCACCAATGAGGAATCGTCCCGACGATCAACCAAGAACGAAGAATCGTCCCGAGTGTTGCCTGAAACATCTACAACACAAGAATCCGTGCTAACCAGAAGGGACAGTGATAAAACCATCACACAGCTCTTTGGTCGCACCACACCGTTCAATGACGACGATTCGGACGAAATTGAAGATGACCACTCGAGTATGAACATTCCTCCGGAATTGCGGGACTTGGATTACGAATATCTCAATCGGCCGGACAGTGGTAACATCATCGGGGTCGACCTGGATGATAATACCAGCGACCCGTCCGCAACTGACACAGAGAGTGTTGAAACCACGATGAGGAATAAAAGCGCAGCACGATGCGTCGAATTCGTTGCTCAATCGAAATATCAAGAAGAATCGGAAATCGAAGTTAGGGATGCTGATCCAGAATTCATTGAAGAAGTGCCGGATGATGATTCAACGTATGATGATCCTGATGATCAGTTCAGTGATGGCAATGATCTCACTGTCAACATGTGTCAGGAATTTGAAATCCAAGCCTATTGCAGGTCTGCAGAACGGCCCAAGCCCGATTTCCGACTTCCCAATACGGAGAGTTTTACAATTGTCTCAAATGAAGATGGCCAAAAGGTCCGAATTTACCCCGATGGGACACAAGTGTTAGAAAATGAACCCGTGGTTTACCCTACAACCAGTCGGAAGTATACAGCCGGACTGAAGCGGACACGATCAGGAACCAAGGGATCGCAGCGGTCAAGAGTAAGTACAAAGGGATCACATCGGTTAAAAGGAAGTACGCGGGGGTCACAGCGATCTGTCAAAACGCCGCCTGATATAAGGGAATCTCAACGGCGGGTCAAAACACCGCTCGGAATGTGGCAGTGGGGCTACCGACGAGAGGATACGCCGATTGATGAGCAATTATTTCAACGAAACGAAGAAATGCCGTTTGAAACTGCGGATTCCCAACGGCCCATCCAGACACCACCGGTTGGGAACTCGGACCCCCGGCGATCTACTCATTTCAGTGCACCATTGGAACCACCCCCGACATTTGCTCATTTCCAACCTGTTGTGGCTGACCGAAGGCTTTACACCGTATTCGATGTTGGAGGAGCCAGTAATGGAGTTACAATGTTCGTGCCAAATATGCTCGACTTTGGTGGAGTTACCCGGTATCCGTCTCCGCTGAGCTTCGAACCACCGAGCACAGCTTCACTTGGTTCTAATAACTCCCATTCTCATTGGGAGTACCTGGAAGGGGGTATGGGAGCTCAGCATTGTCCGTTACCACCTCCGCCAACGTATCAGCACCAGATTCCAGAAACGGAGGTAGAACCAGAGCCTCAGCAACGTCCGAAGCAGCGACAGAAGCCAAGCCGAAAAAGCAGGCCACGAAATCAGAATATTTCGGGTCAGACTGGTAAATATAAATTGGCACTATTACCCTTATTAATTTTGCGTACTAAACCGTATGCATTGGCGACGGTTACTATGTGCTGTATGAAACCAATTCTGCTGTTTGGTTGTAGATAATGCAAATCTTCAGGACGTACCCACAACAGCAAGGCGTCCCTTTCGAGCTCCGATTCAGAGCTACGACCTTCCAACATACGACGAATGTCACTCGAGCCGAATAAACTTCCTGAACTCCGCTGCCGATAACATTACTCCGATTAACGCTAGCCGTCAGCAACAGCCCGTTCAGTACCAGTATTACCACGAACAGCCATTATCGGGACAACAACAGCATGATAGGAATCTGAATGATTTCCGCTATCAGGGAGCATACGCCGTTGAGGTCGACAAAGAAAATCAGGTATATTAATTAGAGCACCAACGGAATAAGCTAATTTCTATGGTCAATTTTTGGTATGAACATAATTTTATAATTAGCCGAGAACATCCGGTCACCCGCCCCAACCAACCCGACCCAACTACGAGGCCTATACGAGGCTACCACCAGAAGCCTTAAATCCACCAATTGGAGCCCCTGACCTGGGTCAATACCATCTTCACCCCGACCTCAAATTCCGACCGTCTGCAGAGCCTCCTCCAACTTCCGCGAGGTACTATCAATTCGGCCAACAGTTTTTCCAAGAAATACCAGCTCCAGCAGCATTTGCACAGCAGAATCAGGAGCAAATTCATTTCAATCTCCAAGCTGTTGACTGCATTCAGTTTCCATTTCCGCTTATGAATAAACCGACCATGTTTTCTCATGAAAATTGCAACATTTACACTGAAGAGGATTCAAATGAATGCCCAGACCCAGAATCACACTATCCTGGGCTCATGAAGGAAATTAGTCAGACGAATGAAGTACTGGAAGACATCATGTTTTTCAATCAGGGCCGATTAAGCAGCAGTCGTACTCCGGGTACACGTCAAAATGGCCAGTTAATTGACCTCATTTCCTTCGAAGAGAAACTAGAGCAGGACTATAAGTCGGAATTAGAAGATGTACAAGAGGTACAGGTGCATTTACCTGTTCGTGCAACTGAATCAAGAAGTGCCCCGAATACTGCTGTTAGTTGGCGAAATGAAAAATGCAAGCGTGAGGATTTCAAGGAAGTGTTGGATGCGGTGAGTTCATATTCAAAAATAAAAATAGCCTTATAAGCTTTTGAAGTATTTGAAATGATTTTTAGCTTGTTCCACTCAACAAGCGAATTTCAAGAAATGTACTGCACACGGAATACAGTGTGGGGAATATTCCGCCTCCAGCTCAAACTCCGGCATCTTCCGATTCTTCGGCTGCCAGCGTTCGAGTCCTCGTGTCCCGGCGGCATGACACTCGATCGGGCACTACTGGGAAGAAAATATTTCCAAATTGTCCTTGCTACACTTGTCGGAAGGCTGTTGGGTTTCGTTTGGGTGAAAGTCGTTCCATGAGCACACTGGATGAGCCGAATTATGTTCGAAAGAATATTAAAGATACGAAAAAATACGCCAAACCCGCACCGACCGCTGTCCACCACGTCGTTGATCATCCTAAGGGTGACCGCGTACCACCCATGATACTGTATGCAGGACGGAAGGGTAAGCACGAATCATGGAAATTGGAAACGTTTCTTTATCTTTGTTTTTGTTATTGAAAATTGTTTTCCATTCGAATGATTTTATTTTTTTTAAATTGGTGTTCAGGTTTTGGGAAAGTTCCGCTCTACATCAAGAAGCGGAAGGAACTGCTGAATAATGAGAAAAAGCGTCGAGAAATAGAGTTGGCCAATGAAGAAGCGGTAAAAGTCCAGGAAGCCAAAAGACAGGAACTCATACGTCGAAATGAACGACGAGCGGAATGGCAACGAAAAAGAGCCCTTGAAGCTCGTATACTTCAGCATAAAAGAAACTTTGCCAAATATGACCGGAACAATAACCTTCTACGAAACCATGACAATCTTCCCGGTATGATGCCTCCTAAACGAAACTATGCCGAGACCAACATCTTCATCGGACCTTACCAACCTTCCGAAGACGTCCTGGACTATGAAGATGAGTTAGGGATTTCCAAAACGACCACAAATATGACCATGAATACTTCGGTCGCGGGTCCTATTGGCATGTCCACCATTTTTCAGGAATCAGAGTCTGAGGCGGAGATTGAGCAAGCAGTACAGGTACAGCATGTCGAGGTCGGCGTTCAAGCCAATGTCGCGGAGGTCCCTGAACTCGACGAAATTCCTATCAAGAACCGAAAAAGCTCTAGCCATCACACCAACGCCTCACCCGTGACCTCGAAAACCGCGGAAATAAGCCGAGACGTCGGAGTCAGTCAATGGCTCCGGCGGAACAGTGACGAGTCTGTGTTGAGTATCCGGAGACGTGAAATGGCGGACGATGAGATATTTCACCATATTCCTCCCAGCTATTCACTCCGACACGGGACGTCTTCTGCACCGGGTCGCATTATTCCGCCCGTGATTAACCCCCGCCTGTCCCATCATCATTTCTACAATCATCCACCGCGGCTATGTCGATTGAGAGGCGTGGGCATTGACACGGGGATTCAAATGGTTCAGTCCACACCTGATGTTACGGCTAATTATCTTCAGAATAATTGTGACATTTAGATTTTCCAATTTTGTTAATTTCCCTGATTTTCTATTCTGTACCTGTTTTTTTTTTATTCCAAATCTAACTCAACTGCTCTAAAACAGATGGTATAATAGATTTGAATGTATTCAATAAATATAATTGTTTGGCGGACATGAAATATGTGCAATGTGAATGTGAATTTTTCCTGTGGTCAAAACCACGGAATTACCTTGTCTAACTTCATATGGATATTGAAGTTACTATTCATGTTTGATTACCTACCCTTATCTTGTCACCGGAAGCTTTTAGAACAATTGGAAATGCTTCGACTTTTGATTCTTCACTGCTACGCTGGGACCAGTGACCCGAAATGAGTTTCACTAAAGTTTTTAGTTTACGAAAGGTGCAAAAGGTTGATAATAATAAGGTTTGTGTTCGGTTAATTAATGACAGTTGTCGTTATGTTCAAAAGAATCCTATTTTTAGAGGTAGGTATTTAGTATTTACATGTTCAAAATTGATAATCTCGTGGGGGTTCACCAAAGCAGAAATACATTCGCCTTTATACTCTTGTAAATATTTACGCTGCCCGTGAAGGCAGTTATTTTCAATTCCTTCAACCCGGAAGTAGGCTAAAAGGTCAGCCACAAGCAGTCAGGTGGACAGAATTGGAGAAAACTTGGAAAGGTAAATGAAAATATGCACAGAAAATCTAGGAAATTAATATTCAAAATTCAAATAAAAACTCACTTTTTAAATCGACGACGAACGTTTAAAATTTATTAATTTATTTAT
This sequence comes from Ceratophysella denticulata, assembly GCA_034694925.1. Taxonomy (NCBI): domain Eukaryota; kingdom Metazoa; phylum Arthropoda; class Collembola; order Poduromorpha; family Hypogastruridae; genus Ceratophysella; species Ceratophysella denticulata. The sequence goes on from JAQFYT010000301.1 coordinate 12,476, forward strand.
TAAATGCTATTTTTACGTAATTATTAGCTGTAATCCCTTGCCGCATTAAATACCACCCGTTTCGCAGGGGTATATTTAATGCGGCACTGAGAATCATGAATTTGGCACTAGAAAATCATGGATTGGCACTGACTTTGCTTGATTTGAACCTAGTGCCAGTTCATGATTCTCAGTGCCAATTCATTATTTTCAGTGCTAATTCATTATTCTCAGTGCCGCATTAAATACCACCCATAGTTAAACTGACTGACCTTACATATAATTCCTTACCTTTTCTTAAATAATTCTAAATTCGCCGATGACCGACCCGAAGTATTTCTTCTAGTTTCACGTAATGTTCCAGGAATTTACTGCAGTATGGTGTCAGTCGTATTCTCCGGTATTCCTACTTTGAATTCATGCTAATTAAGGATAATCGTTCTCGTGAATGCACTTTCGGTCTCCCCTGTCGGCTTGAGGCTTCTGATTTCATAATCCCTATCGTTAATCGTTAGTGTTATGCATAGCATTATCCCAAATGCTTGAGGTGTACATAGATAAGCTAGTACTTGACCGATCTTCGCTACAATTTAATTATCTACCTTAGCACACAAGAAACAGGACAGTCGACTCAATATTTTTCAGTTCAGTCCATCCTAACATTCGCCCTGAAATTCAGAATATAAAAACTAGAACCTCTGACCCTTAGCTGTCAGACTTCATTCAGCAGACCTCGAGTCAACACTTGCTTGAGCTCCTCACACAGGTGACAGGGTGCTAGCCTTCGCTTCGGACTCGCGTTGATTTCCACTGACACCGTCAATATCCAGCGCATATCCAACCAGTGCAGTGTGGACAATAAGCCACAGACAACAGACCCAAAGGGACTTCACATAAGGCACACAAGTAAGACAATGCGCGAATTCAATTCTATTTTCTACAGTAATTTCTGGTATGACCGTATGATACTTTCTTTTGGTATGGGTGCACTTTTTGAGCTCAGGTGGTGAAGGACAATAGTCAACATGCCTTACTTCATATCTTCCGATTTAGATATTTTTTTCAGGCAATGACTTCAGAGGTCGAGATGAATTTTACAGCCCAGGAACTTGATAAGGCGCTCATAGTTTTTCTTGGTCTTGATTAACCATTAGCGTTAACGAGGACGACTCGTTTTTTCGAGACGAGAAGTCAGTAGTGCCTTTTCAGCCCAACGCTGTAGGGGTAGACTCGAGACGCCTAGACCAGGAATACATTTTGTAGTCTATTGTAACAATAGTTTTCGGTATTCGGAGGCGTAAAATCCGAGCGTTTACACGGTGTCCTGTGTCCTGCTCATTTTGCAGGAAGACGTGTTGGTGGAATTTGAGTGCTACTGTTGACACCCATGCTGAAAGATGTTCCAATTGTCCTACCCGCACCCACCCCACCACCTCAGCCAAAGCTCCTTCACGGACTGTCTCATTTCGGACACTGTGTCCGAGTCATCGGACAATGCCACGCTAATGTCTCTCTCCCGTGAGGACCTCACGGCCCTTGGAGCAGGGCCCATCCGGGAAGATGTCCGGGTCAGTCGCAAGAAACTCGAGGTTCTCATCATTCGAGGTAAGCAAAATGCTCATTTACAATTTTCATCGATATCGGAAATCGGGATGGATATTCCAGGCTTTTCTAAGCAAATTCAATGAAGTTTCGGTATCGTCATCGGCATGTCACCATCACCAGTGTTGTTCGGTTCTATAGCTCTGGCTAGATTGCATATTGTATACAACAGCGTGTAGAGCTAAATTGAGAACACATAATGAAACACCAAATCTGTCGTATTTACAGGTGACAGGCTTGGAACTTGAAAGCTGTACATGATTTAGAAATTATGGCTACACCGTAAGGCATGCAACACAAAACACAAAGCGGTGGTTAAATGTTTCAATTACAATACGAAATCGTTAAAATTAACTCAGTATGGCAATCATCGAGGTTACGGAGCATAATAAAGGTCATCCCAATTTTGACAACAATGTCGAATGTAACAAAAACGGCCTCGACATTTCGGCGAAAATCGACGATCGACCAGAAAAAAAAATGAAATTATTACTTATTCAATATTTCAAAAGTATTTAAATCTAGACATTCTCATGTGTTATATCCTGTCTAAATGTCAAGCCTAGATACTTTCTGTCGACATCAGCATGAATCTTACGACACTTTATTTCCCGATTCCATAATATTTTCATATGTAAATCTCAGTCCAGTTATACATATCTCCTATGCAATTCGGACGTTTTCCGTCGAGTTGGGGTTGGGAATAGAGATACGTGTGTGTGCTCGGCATGTACAAAGTATACGAGCCAGCTCTGATTTTAGATAAATGCCATAAAGAATAGAGAACCTGCTATAATACTTGGAAAGAAAAGGCATTCAACCCTGGTAATTACAATAATAAGTAGAACTGCCAACTGTAAAGTAAATTAATATGCAATAATATGAGGCAGTAGAACGCTCGAGTCTGCATGCAGCTTCGTCCAGCCAAGGAGTCACCAACCTCCGTTATACCATAATACATAGAATTTGAGTGCTGTTTCACTTGACTCAAGAAATAACTTTCCCTTGAATAACGCATAATTGACCCATAAGCAGGACCTGCAGAAGCAGAGGTCATAAAAGGCCGCATTTATCGTAAAATAGACGAAGAGATACTAATTGACGTCACGAGGCTCAGCTGTACAGGTAGTAAAATATATGTTTCTATGATATAGTTTCTTGTACATAAATAATACCAAATTATTTACATTTATGCTGCTTGGTTAACTCAAGAAATCTTGACATCTGGCACCGGAAGTTGGGTCAGTTTTAAGTATTTAGCACGTAGATTTCATATGGATTGAGTATCAGGGGTGCATTATTTCGTGGAATCGATAACAAAATACCTACATATAATGTTCTTGTAATTGACACCAACATCCGTGAAAATTGAGAATCCATCATGGAGCGGTCTTGCTTGGGTATTTAAATTTTTAATTGTTTCAAGATCTGTTGTGCCTTGCAGGTTGCAGACCAGGGCCTGAGCTTTTTCCGTACACCCAATTATTTTTCAAACATTTAAACTTGAATGAAACTTCGCCAACTGCCCGATATATGGTCAACCGATTTGCTAGCCAAATCACTATCTTGAACCCTAATCTACCTAATGTACCTAAATGAAATCATAAATTCACTCGAATTAGTAACAGTATGCGCTAAAATTGTACAAGTATAGTAACAGTATGCACTAAAATTGTACAAGTATAGGCTAGTAGGCTGAAGATAGATAAAGTGCTGTGAGTCTCGCTTGTAACCTAGCATGTGGATATACCAGCCTCCAACTAAAAGGCGATTTTAATAAATTAAAATTTTTATAGACTGACATTTTTCCAGGAGGGTCTGCAATAGGCCCGCTTGTGGCCCAAGCAGCCGAGTGAGTGTATTACTTTTCCATAGAGTACTCACTCGTTCATATAAGCATTCAGCAGGGTGACATTATGGAAGTATTGAAAATAGAAACTTTGACCGTTAAATAGTAGTGAGCATGCGCAGAATAAGCTGTAGGCACTGGGCACGTACATAAACCTGAGTATGACCGAGGGTCAAGGGTCATTGCCTCTTCTGCACCACTGAATGTACATTGTTGCAGACTCTTACACCTGGTTCAGATTTTGACCAGTAGGGTGTGCACTAAAAGCTACTGTGTTTGTTGCATGCTGTGTTGCTACTACTACTGGCTTGTTGGCTTGGCTTGGCTTTTTGATCAATGCTACATGGTACAAATTCTGTAAGTATGTACCAGTACCGATACCGATTGTCAGATTTAGAATCCAAGCCAAACTGAAGTTGAGTGACCCCAACTTCCACGGTACTGTAAACAATGCGGATGCGGAACCAGATCTACCGACCAATCTTCCTTCCGTAATAGAATTCCATGTAATTCATAAATGGGTCATGCCATGTGTCAATGGTTTGTAACCTAACCATTAAGCTAGGACAGTAGCGAAATGTCAGTGAACTCTTATTCAACGCTACTGCTGACTATGACTTCGACTTCGCTAACACATGACTTCTTTCATTGAATTTGACCTTTGATGAGATTTCAATCCTTTGACTTCAGATTTTACCTCATTCTTCAATCAGTATTTGACGAGTGAACATCTCAAATTATTTTGACTGTGCTTCTCAGTGCTTGATTGTTTGTCTAATTTTAGTGACCTAATAACTAATTAACGTAATTTAAATAATTTAAATCCAGAAACTTCGACCGAATTTTGACCCCAAGTTTAGTTTTTCATAACTTACTGTTACTTTAACGTACTTAACGGAATCATGACTACGGAACAAATTAATCTGGAGGAGAGAATTGAGGAAGTTCTGCGGGCACTCAAGAAAAAGGCTCTTGACTATGAGCTCCTCACGGAGCCCATTTTCCAAAATGGACGCAAGGGCATGCCCCTTCCTACTGACGAAGACGACAATAGTAGTAATACCGTTGATGACCCGGACTTTGAAACTAATTCCAACTTTTATGATACGTCTTTCTTAGAACGGGAGGAAGAGGCTCCAGAACGCGGATACATGGAAAACGTAAGGATGTGCATTACTGGCTAAAATACATAAATTTACAGGAAAGTCATCAATTTCCTAAAATTCAAAACTTAATTGACGCTTCGGTTTTTTCCTTCTAGCTGATGGAAGCCACTAATACTTATATTCAATGGCCCTCTCGCATGAAAATTGGAGCAAAGACTAAGAAGGGTATGTTTTAAATAATTAAATTATATTTAGACGAAAATATGCTGAACTTTTGCAGACGTAATTGAAATGCTTTATATTTGTTTCGCTTCTTTCAATTAACAGACTTATTTGTACGGATCTACGGGCACAATCAGGACGAAGTAAATGATGCCAAGCTTCAAGTGCTTCAAGAACTTGGACCGCATCGGGTAAGACGAAACCAAAAAATTATAATTATTCATGTGACCTTTACGCCGAGAAATATATTTATATAGCGCCCAAGTGACCTGGGAATTAAAACTACTTTAACCTATAGTTCATTTTGTAGGTACTATGAAAAAATATTTGGCGTGTTGCGTCTCAAATTAATGCATGTTTTTTTGTATTTATGCATTTTCTCCAGGACCTGCGAATTACACTAAAAATGGAAATTAGCTACACTGATCATTCACATTTGATTGGTTGTCGGGGTGCGACAATTCGGAAGGTGATGGAGGACACGGGCTGCCATATTCATTTCCCTGACTCGAATCGTATGTCCAAGGAGCACAAGAGTAACCAAGTGACCATTGCAGGAGGTTCTATTCAGACCGTGGAACAGGCTCGGACTCGTGTTAGGGTAATGACTACAATTTCCAATTACACATGCAAACTTGTATAATCTGGCATCTGGCCTTTTGAACTTTCTTTCGCTTCCGCATTCTAAGATAATTTAATTAATTTGACTGATTTCTTCTATCAGGAACTGAGCCCGTTGATTTTCCAGTTCAACATTCCCATCCTTCGTCAGCAACACTATGACTCGCAAATGAATCCCGATGCTCACAATATCTTCATTGACAATCTCCAAACGACGCACAACGTTCAGGTAAGAAATATAATTATTTTGGCTGCCTTTGAATTTGAATATTTTTAGCCTAATTAGTAATTATGCTAATAACCCGGAAATAAATACAGGTCACCGTTCATCCACCCAATAAGCTCCAACAAACGACGGTCTCTGTGAAGGGATGTGAGGTGGACTCGGCTCAAATTCGAGAGAGCGTTTCTAAGATTATTTCTTATTTTGCTCCTGGGACGCCGGTAAGTGAAAAATTAAAATGGAAATCAGATTTGCTAGTCAAGTACGCGCGTAAGGTCAGATAATGTCGGAGTTGTGGATGTTTTTATGTGTCCTGTGATTACTGCAGGTCCAATCCGTGACTATTGAGTCGACTATGGAAATCTCGGCTGTTCAACATGGTTTCGTTCGAGCTGTAAACGATAGCAATGTGCACTCCGTCATGATGAACACGGGAGCTAATGTAATTTTTCCGGACTTGTCTGATAATAATATTCAACAAATCAAGCGTTCTCGGATCTACATTGCTGGGGACCTCAATAGCGTCTACAATGCCCGACAACAGCTTATTGTAAGCATTATTCTGGATTCGATTTTTAAGATTAGATCGAATTTTGACTTGGAATAACTTTTTGTTGATTTGCATATCAGGGATGTCTTCCGCTCCGTATGATTTTTGACTTGGCCGATGACTTCCAACTTGACTGGGAAGCTGTTCAAAAAATTGGCTCTGACCACAACGTGAATGTGAAGCTCATTAATCGGAACCGTGCTGGAAATGGTGGCCCAGGCTCTTCTCTTCCACCGCCCATACCTGGACGTAGTCGTACCATTCAACTCATTGCCGCGGAAAGAAATGCTTCCAACATTTTTGAAGTCCGTCGTCGGATCCTCGGAGGTCTCGAACCCGTGGTCACAGCTAATATTCCGCTGGCATACACTCTTCGCACCACGCTTCCGCCGGGCTCAGCTCCGCCGAATTTTGGACCGCTCCTCACGCCAGGTGGTCCGCTCCCACCGCTCATGTTGCCGCAGAGTCCGAATGTCCACTCTCCAGTTCTGTCCCCGTCATTCTGGCCACCGACTCCGTTCTCGAGTTCATTCTGCTCTCCGAGCCTTGCGAATTGTGGATTGCCGAATGGACCAGAGGCCAATGGACAAGGGATGGGGAATCATGGAGCTCAGCGTCCGCGACAATTCAATATGCACAATGGTCCGATAGGTCCTATGGGTCGCTACGGATTGGACGCTGGTATACGGGCTGAGCGGAGCCCGGAATTTCGTGGTCCAGTTAATCTCATGCCAGAGTTTGATTTGCATCATCATCGTCGGGCCCCGGGATTTGAGCGTTCTAATACGCTGCCGAATAGCCAGGTTCATTCTCCGGAAATAAATTCTCAGATGCATGAGGAAATGGGACCACCGCGTCCAACAGCCACGCAGGATAAAAAGTTACTGGCTATGAAAGGTAATTACATAATCTATAGCTACGGTTGAAAAGATGTGAGCTTATCTAATTGAATTTGCATTAATTATGCTTGTCTTCATTTCAGCCATGTACCAAGCAAAAATGGGGAATGGTCCACGGATTCCAAACTCGGAATGGTCCGGCTATGGTTTTAGCAAGACGCACATGAATCTCTTTCCGACTCAGGAAAAGGAAAGCTCTTCTGGAGCCGACGTTAGTTGCAATAGTTCGAATAATGACAGCGGAGTTCATGAAGACGGGAACAATAATTCAATTTGGACGAATCATGGCGGTGCGAGTGACTCTTGTAGCAGTAGCAGTGCTGGGAGTTTACACGAGAAGGTCTCGATGAAGGAGACTCTAGGAATGATGACTGGTGGAGGGAAGCAGGGGTTAGGGTCAATCGGGAACATGAACCCGACCAAGAAGCCGCTTGGACCCCAGGCATCTAATTTGCTCGACTTTGCGGCCTCGCGAGCTTCAACAGACGTCTCGGCCCGTGACCTCACTTCACTCTTCATTCAACATGGACTCGAGAAGTATATCGGTAAGCGTATTTCAAAGATTTTAAAGGATACTACTATTTCATTGGTTGCGTTCGCCATTGATAACCAGCGATTGGTTGTGCTTGTGCCTGATAACCAAGGATTGGTTAAATATCAAGGCTTCCCGCGGAAAAGTTCTCCAATAATTACGCTCATTTTTTGGCGGGAGGAGGTAAAGCTTTTCAAATTCAGCCAATAGACATACAGGAACCTAAACATGGCGTCCTGCAATGTTCACAGCGATTGAAACTTTGAAAATGCAGATTTCAATGATTAAAATTGCGATTTTTTGATATTTTGTGAAAACAGATGGATTCCTCTTTGAAGAGATTGACATGGACGCCTTCTCACTGCTGACTGAAACTGACTTGAGATCTTTGGGTGTGAGTTCTTATCCCGCTCGGAAGCGGATGCTTTTGCTCATTGCCCAACTCTCCTTACAACAGTCTGAACAACTATGGAACTGAACTGATGATAACTGATGATAGATAACTGATGATAACCCAACACGGAACGAAATCAAAACGAAATCATATTTAAATAATTTATTAATCACGTATACCTATGAACCTATAATTACTTAATTAGTATTAGCCCGCATGTTCTCTATTCCAACCTTCTAACTGTAGCAAGAAGTTAAGATTGATATGTTATGTTGCATTAGAATTGAAAAAGCGACATTCCTTATTATTTCATTTCCTCCGAAACAAAAATTACGAATTTAGACAGTTTCTATATTATATTAGTGTCCTTGTCTTTCCTTTCGTAGGCTAATTATGTAAGTATTTAAGCTTGAATGTTGTAGGTAATTCTGTGGAGTCCCACATTAAAACTAAATAAACTAAATAGAGCAAACTTAACCGAGGGTTGTTGTTGAACGCTGGTTTTTTTTAGTAGTTTTAGCTTAAGTAGGATGTTTTGTTGAGTTTAGAACAATAATCAAATCAGCTAATCGGATTAACATTCCCATATAAATTCCGTATTGTTTGCCAAGGGGTAAAGAAGCTGTAGATAGTGGGCTATACGCGAGAAGTAGGTATAATATTATTTTTTATACATTTGAAGGGCAATGTCAACGACAACGACAGTAATTTAACGATAATCCTAAAATCTACGGCATGTAATGGTAATTTGGTTCCCTTGCATACCATATACGCATAAGTAAAGCTAAAATTCAAATCAAATGCAGAATTTAATCCCACATCGGGAACCTTTAAACATGGGACACTTCCGCATACTTATTTGAATTTAAAGCTGACTAATAAATGCTACGGAACGCCAACAGGAATGAGGATCCCAGCACCACCGCTGAATTCAGAAGAATATGACCTGCCGCGGAACAATCTTTTCCTAAATGCTCTGAGAAATTCCATAAAAATACAAATATAACATTTCGTAATATTAGCTTGATATTTTAAATCATAAATTAGGTAGGTGTGTAACGCTGCTTACGTTCTCCATCCCCAATATTACAGTTTGGGGTTCGGCAGCATTGATGGTAAGTTATGCGCTCACTATCTTCGATGGGTTCGTCGGTATAGATCGGCTTCTCCATATGACACATTCGTTGGAAGGACCAAAACGTGCCTATTTTATATGATATGAGTATTGGTAAATCGTTTCATTAAAATTTGAATTTTATGGAGTGGGACAGTGGGACTATCTGTCGTACCGTTGTATCGTATACCTACCTGCGGGATCTGATTTAGTCACAATTTTCTGGACAGTACAATAGCCTTCAGGGCATGGGATTTCTGGCACGGTCGTTATGTCCGTGAGACAAGACGGGTCATGTCCCGGAGCTCCAGTAACAATACAGTTGTAGCATGTCAGATTATGGAGGTCACCTGGAAAATACGCCATTAAAATATAACCAATTAATTCATATTTGATAGAAATGCAGCAGCATTTACATGGAACGTATATTTACATAAAGCTGTAAGGCTTGGGTGTGCCCAACCCCGACGCAATTTTGTACGTTTGTTTCTAAGTGCTTACTACTTACCATTGACGGAGATAATCCCAAAAATTAGCAGAGCAACTGATATAAATGGGAATTGAAGCTGCATTGTATATTGTATTATGTTTTATGTTTTACAATAATATCAAACAGTGATTTATTTAGGCTTTCACGTAGGTATATACCAATTTGAATTACAAATATGTACTGTATTTTTATAAGCAAAATATCTCGTTCAGGGCTTTGGCGGACGTGAGGAATATAGGGAAACCAGGATATCCGCAATGTGTCACACACTTTTGATTCTACCTTATGTAGAAGTAAAATGTAGTTTTTGTAACAAATACTGATTTGATACTAAAACTAAGGCATTATTTTAGTGAGAATTTGGTTCATATTGTGTAAAAAGTCCACTTATAGTTTAATCGAAAATTCGAATCAGTTAAATTCTTCTGAATTCCAAATCAACACTTGATAATAATAAATGACAATATAAGTACATTAGTAAGTGAGACTCCGGAATGAGTCATTTCATTAGGATTCCATATGTTATTTACGTATCAGGATACATGGTACATACATACACAAGAGCACACTTTACAATAATAACACACCCGCACATACTTCATCGCAGCTGATTAGGCGTTTTGCAACTCCATTACTAGTCTAATAATCCAGAGCTTAGGAAAAAATAATAGAATCTATCAACACCATACGAGATAAAGGGGCGCAATTAATTTATCCATAACACATTCCAAGTGCCAATAGCTGGATTGTAATTTTAGACATTTTAATTTCCATACGCCCGGTCCTAAACTTTAGTAAAGTTGAATGAAAGAAAAATACATTTGCTTATCTTAAAATATACTGTCGAAACGTCGAAACACATTTTTTACAAAATAAATGTCTTCATACTTTGTATTTTTTTGTATTTGTATTTTGTTCCTATTTGGTATTAATTTCTGAAGTTAGGTTAGAGTGACGACTCCGTGTGTTGAACTTTTCTTTAAATTCTTTGTTGTATTTCTTGATGGACCTTCAAATAACGAAGAACATCTCATGTGCACTTTAGAATTTATTCAACAAATGGCACAATTAAAAATAGCTTGAAATTATATTTTAGAACAAGAATTCCAGCTTCATTTTATCCAGGTAATGAAACTGTCTCAAGAAATCCAGTTCCATCGAAAATAGACGATATTCAATAAATTTCACAATACAAACTAATATATTTGAATTAATTAGGAATACCAATTTTTAACGTGTTGTAATTATGGTAATTTTCTACGGCTGAGAATTCATAACCCACTTTTAATGACGACGTTCAAATGGAATGTGATTTTTTGCATTGTTTTCAGGAAGGCTAGAGCTCTCTTACTAAATATCAATTTTAGGTTAAAATGCTTTCAAATTGATAGGGCTGTCAGAATGCGTAATCGTAATGTTAACTTTCGTCCCAGTTTTGACTATGAATAAGGGGTCACATAGCTTGGGTTATACGCGTCCCTTATCTTTCCAGTTGTGGCAAAAGTTTGTGTCAACTACAGTAAGAATGGTCAAGTAAGTAATAAAGAAATAGTTATATGCCATCAATCAAATACCTACAGACGCATAATCTGTTGAATTCCGTATGCTCGGAGGATGCATTTTAATCCTTCGACAACTGATATTCAGATCAGAAGAAGGACCAGAGATAAAATGAGTCCCAGACTGAACTTATGACTTAAGCGTCCACTGTCCATCCTGGTTTATTAATCCTATTCATATCCTCCATGCTCTACTATAGCCACGCCATCCTAATAGGAGACTGGAAGATCACTATTGAATTTGCATATTACTAATATTAGCTGTACAGCGTATGTCTTATGTTCGAATTTCTTCGTCAGCTCTTTTCAGAGTTTAACAGCGCTGACCTGACCTGAAATATTTAGCTGACCGCTACATTACTGAAACACGTTTTCTGGAGCGTGTTCTACATACAAGAAAATGAAAATAGACTCAAAGTGAATTAGCTGAGCTGATTTTTGATTAGTGACAATTCGGTGTATCAGTGAACTGAACAGTGGTAGCTTTGGTCAGGAATTACGCACAGTTACCGATTCACCAAAAAATGCCGTCAAATCCGGAAGTATTACTTATTTGCATTGGAATAATTATACTTCATATTTCGGTGACGGTTCCAGAGGAGCAAGATTTTTCCATTGACAATGAGCTTGTTTTGAAGAAGCTTCGGTAAGTTACCTTAGTTTTGATTTACATAATTGGGATGGAGAGATGAGCTTATTTAGTAGTTCAGCGTAGTAGCATGCTTATAAAATAGATTTTTTTTTAAAGCCTGGATTACAAACCACAAACCCGTGATGGAGTGACAATTGATTCGAGCAATATCGGTCAAATTGAAGGATTGCTCAATGAGGTGGAAGGGCTAAAGCGTATTATATCGAAGGTATACAATCATCAATAATTGATAATTTCTATATCCTAATTAAATTCACTAACAGTTTAGCGAGACATTGCGCAATTGGACCTATTTATTTTTATGTGTGTTTTATAACTGTTCTAAATTAGACATATATTCGGCGGCGTCACAAAATTTTAATTCAATATTTTAGATAGAACATCGAAATGAACTGGACGAGAAGATCAATCAATGTATATCCAGCATACAACGCCGAAATGAAGCCAAGGCACACAAACACTGGCGAGAAATCTTGTTTGAAGCGGACTCAAGGGCTCCAAATCAGATTACCAAACTCCTTCGAAAAATCGTGATTGACACCTATGCCGGAAATAGGGAGAATATTCTTCCTGTCCTGGGTTTCATAAACTTCACACAGGTACCATTAATTGTGAATACTTATGCTGCAACTAGCTATAATTATGCGTTAACCATATTCAGGTCTTCACTGGTCTTTACGGTCTGATGGACGAAATGCGAGACTACGGTCACTTGTACGGCGGAACCGAGATTTTCTATATTGCCAGTCTTATTCGTGAAAATTGCGGCCGTAACTCTAAACTATACTCTGAAGTACCAATTGGTGTCCAGTACATTGATTCGAGCAGTGTCCATCTCCTGAGCGAAAAGAATCAAGGGCTCCTGGCCTACAAACCCCGTAGCGCTTGTCAAGGCCGATTCTGCACGCGCAATGAAGTTTTTACCTACCACTTGCCCCTGAAGACCCTTGGCCCCGAACCCCATTCCCAACGGACGATTTGGACATTCCGGGTCACAAATGAGAGCACAGGCAGCACACCCACGACCTTTGCCCTTACGCACCCCACACCCATGGATCCCCGCTTCGTTATCGAAAATAAATTCAATGGAACGCAGTTCATGCACATGGGCCTCGAAATTAATCTTTCTCCCGGAATGAAGGACAGGTCATCTTTCACTGTACATCTCGTCAATGGGAGTGAGGACGTGGTCCGAATTCGTTACGAGCAGAGTCATTTGGTTCGGAAACTTTTAAGGGCGGAAACATATCTGGGGAATACTTTCACGCCCATTCAGTTGCTCGGGACGGGGGACAGGACGGCTGTGGCGAATGACGGGAATTGGATTGTTATTCCAGTGGGCGGGAATGAAGTGTTGGATGATGACGAGGGTGAACGTGAAAGTGACATTGAGAGCAGCAGGAAAAAACGGAATTATGATGATGAAGTGAGTGGTCAACACATGGATCTGGATCTGGGTCTCGTGCTTCCACAGGATACCAATTTTCCTGTCATTTGTGACTTCTGACGTTTCTGCTATGAAATATCAAACCAACAATACGCTATTCGTCACGTCACCTCCACCACCCTCAAATACAGGATATATATAATTAGAGCACATCTTTGGGCATACCGTAAATTTCAAAGTAAACTAATCTAGGTAATGCACTTTTGTTAGCCACTGAAATACATACCTAATAAATTTTCTATATAAATACTTGAAGACACATCGTCAAGAAATTCATAATTCGAACGTTGAAACCATATTTGATTTCATTGCGATGGCCAACAGTTAAGATTCTGCTGTAGATAACTGAACAATTGCCTCTTCGAGCTGATCAAATATATAATCTGAGTTTCCCCAGGGTTTCTATATTCTAGATTTTTTTCAAAAATGTATGCCGCAGAAACGAAATTAATGGAAATCAGTAAATGGGCTCGTTACAGCATCAGCCCAACAGGCTACTGGCCACTTTCCCTGACAGAAACCGAATCTGGACAAAGCTTCGAAGTAAAATCATTGTCTCGACATACTGTGAGTTTGTTGGTTCAACTGGTTGGTTTCAGTGCTTGGTTCTATCTGTACTTTACTCGATTGGGTACTTCCCTGCGACCCGTCATAGATGAATCAATAGCTCTGGGTATACTCTGCACTTGGAATGCCCTCTTGGTAGCCGCTCTCTTCCTGCTCAAAGTAACCTGTTTTGCTCGGCGTTACAGAGCTCTAAAATTCTGGAAGTCCACTGTTCAGCTCTTCAGTCAAATTGAAACTATTGGAAGAGATATGTTTGGAAACGATTTAGCTTCGGATGAGTTATTCCAGAATTTGGGTAAGGAAATACGGAATTCGTTCTGGATCCGGACATTTCTCCTGATTTGCTATGCATTCTACGTCGCTTACGTCCAAGTATATTTCCTGGAGACACATCAGCTGGAGCGCTATTATTTTGTGGCCGTTATTGGATTCTCCGTAGCATCGGACAGTGGGAACGTGATTTGGTTGTCGCTTTTTATTAAAATATACACTGTGAGCTATCAATTGATCGGTGATGGTATTCGGGATACGACAAATAAGGATTCCAAAAGGCTCTTCATAATTAAATGTAATCTTTCCAATGTTCCTGGAAGATTGACCCCGGATGAAAACGTGGAAAAGATTCTCCAGCTTTATTCTTCATTGGAAAACGAAATTCGACTTTTCAATGGACACTTCTGGATTTGTATCCTGATTCAAGTATTCCTGAGCACAAGCGTTGTTCTTTGCTATGGATTCTTCATATTTGTCTATTTCGGGGTTCAGAATACAGCAATTTTGGTCGTCATTTTTCAACCTGTTCTGTTTTATTCTCTGGATTTGTTCAAGTTGTGTACACTGTCTAGTATGCTGGGTCAGAGGGCAATGGAGTCCATTGAGCAGCTACAGAAGTATTCTGGAGGGGCGGACAGAAACCTTCAATTTAAGGTACCGAATGCCGAAGGATGGCAGCGAAACATCTGGCAGTAGAAAATTAAAAATTATTAAAAACCTAGCGAAAAATTTTTGAACGCCGTAATAAGGCCTTAAACTTATTTGTAATGTTCTAGATTCAACTTTTGGTAACTAGAACAAGTAATCAGCCTCCGTCCATTAATGTGGGAGGATTTTTTGCTGTGAACCGAAACCTGGTAACTTCTGTGAGTGAATGTTATTTTTTTTCAAATTTACACAGTTTATCCGGCTATTGCTTTCTATTAAACGTTTGTAAAACTGGCACAAATTATAGTATTTGGTTAAATCTAAGTCTAACTTTCACCTTCGATGATTATGCGCTTGAATTTTTAACTTATTGTTAGAATCAAGATTATTTGATTGGTGAGCTATCTAGCTAGCTGTTAGAATTTTACAATTCGCTGTGTTGTTTCGTTAAATAATTATATCCCCGCACCGAGCTTAATCCAGGTTTCGAATTTGACCTAAATCCAAAGGTATTGGGGCTGAACCAACGGGCCAAAGTTAGTTATTATTAGTTGTTCATGATCAAGTCCACATCAATAATAACAAATGATTGAATTATGCAGAGCGACACGAGCACTGAAAATTTTATAAACTTGTAAGAATACTCTGATATTTCCACTTCTGCGCCAGATATTAATGTTAATTTGTGCTAATATAAAAGTAAGTTCAAGAGGTGTAGGTGTGTTCCGTAAAACCAACATAGAGTTTCCAGTCAATCAAAATGATAGTACAGTGCCTCAATACTCATTATGTCGTAATTCATAATGTCGGTGAAGGTCCTGGGTAATTCTAATTTATATAATTGCACACTATAACATACAGTTGATTTACTTATTGAAATTCCCAGATTTGTGGAGCTCTGCTGACCTACACAATTGTACTGTTCCAGTTCCAGAATAATGCTGATGAAGAATGAGAACAATGTCTAAAATTCAACCGAATTGAGCCAACAAACCGACGCGACGACACGATAAATTCATTAGTGTTATATCACAGCCGAGCCACAGCACGACCACCGTTTAAATAATAAATCATGATTTAAAAATCTGTAAAACAATCCCGCTTTTCGCCGGAAATAATTTTAATGCGTATACTGATATTAGAAAGCCTGAGAAAGCATACAGTAGTACCTACTATATTGAGTAAGTTTAGTAAGGGTTTTTTTTATTTGATTCAGGTTTATTACTGTGTCCTTCCAATTTACAACATTATCATGCTCACAATAAATCATATAA
>JAQFYT010000302.1:0-28467 GCA_034694925.1 Ceratophysella denticulata
GATGGATCTTAGATTACCACGCTCTTAGTAATTCCGTATCCGTACTTGCTACAGCTGACACTACGCCATACCTTGGCAGCAACGTCGGTTAAAATGTCGTGTTTCTGATTTAGCGTTAAATGGACCAATTTGCCCATCCTAACTATGTAAATAACTGGGTCAGATGAGAACAAATGACCCGAACTGCGCTGAGGTGAACAGCAATTGAACGATAAGACGGGTTTTGGTAATCTGCGCCCCCAACGTCGTTGCCAACTCATCCGAGATGTCGGACCTATCTCAATTCGGGTTAGATTAGGTCTAATTTCCCCTGCGTGCCCTTCGGGCACTAGAAGAAATAGGGCCTAACCTTACCGCCGAATTAAGAAAATCCTCCGCGTACGTTTCGGAAAACATAACCTAAGTAAATGAATGTTGCAACTTTGTTGGGGCGCAGAATGGGGCGCAGATTACCAAAACCCCGATAAGATGAGAATGTGAGGTGATTGAGTTTCAAGCTCTGCACACATGCTTCAAGAGTTTTGTTTGGCTCATGAGAGACGCGAGAGGGCAATTTTTGATAGTTGTTTCCAATTTAAAAAGCTCAAATACTCTACAGGGAACCTGAAAATGGGTTGACAATAGCCGAAAGTTTCCATAATAGGAGTTTCCAATATCGGAAACCGATTACATACAAATGCCTATGTAGCTAGCCGGGACGCTTATTTATAAACTGCACCCGAAATTTCATTGGGACACCCTCCACCAGGCGGTCAATCACAGCTACTTCTCTGTATACTCCAACCATCGATATAGAATAGAGTTCTATTCTATTCTATTCTTTTCTAATTATTTTATTATCTAATTATTCTATTCTAATTCTATTCTACCGAGCAAAGCATAACTAGAGCTTGAACTCCCTCAAACTTCAAATCAGCCGTGCTCCGTGCTGTCCTACTGGCTAAAGTGGTGCTTGTTGTCCTTTTTGGACTGGGCTCTATTCTTGCTTGGGTCAATCCTTTTTTGTTCTGAGTTTGATTGTATTTGGTTAGGTTAAGTTTTCCTAAACGGCCGCAGAGGATTTTTCTTAATTCGTGTTAGGTTAGGTCCCGTTTACTTAAGTGCCCGAAGGACACGCAGAATAAACTTGACCAAACCTAACTCGAATTAAGAAAAATCCGACGAGAACGGCTTTGATTGGTCTTCTTATGGTGGGTGTGGCTTCCCAATGAAATTTCGGGTGCAGTTTCTAAATATGCGCCCGGGACCAGCGACTTGGGTTTCCATTCGCGAAAAGTTCCCAATATCAGGGGTGACAATATCGAAAGTCCACTGCACTTCCTTCTACTTCCTTCTCTTTCGTTTCCTTATCCTTACATTCCTTTTCCTTCCTCGAGTGTGTGGGAGTTTTCTGTAAATACTGGGTTAGTTAAGCGAACATTATCCACAATTAAAATATTATGTACTGAATGTAACCCAAAATTAAGAATTCATGAAAAAAAAATGTTAAAATTGAAATAAAATAAAAAAAATATGCGTGGATAAAAACAAAAAGAATAATTGAATGCTGTTTCAAGGGAGTTTATTTATTGTTATATGACTGTATCTCCAATCAAAAAAACTTTTTCTAGAGCATCCTTTTTATTTCATTGCCGAAATCTTTTCCACAGTAGGAATTACCAATTGCTAATATTGTAATTTATTTCTCACAAATGCTTCACTACCGCCCGTGCAACTAGTCATGATTAACAACCTGAGTTATTTAAACAATCGAGTTTTCTAATTCGCCGTGAGACAAAAGGTTAAAATTTCTAGTATTATTTGATACATTATACTGACCCCTCTAGCCTACGAGATTAAAGGCTGCTGCACATCCCGCCAACCACAGGCTATCTGGCTCTTTGGGGCTATACCCTGCCCGATGCGAAAAATGATAGCCTGTGGTTGGCGGGATGTGCAGCAGTCTTTAATCTCGTAGGCTAGAGGGGTCAGTACATAATAAAAAATAACTCGCTTTTTCAGGTTTGTTGTGATACTAAACTGCGGACCCTCACGGGACCGCAAGTAGCGTCCTCGTTGACTTTATAATACTATATTCGTTACCTACTTTATTATATTATGTGAAATTCGAACTTGCGCTGAGCGCTAGTCCATTTCAAGTCAACCCACTAGGAAAGACACATATTATAATGACAAACTTCTAGTCTAGGCTTAGTCTCTGGAAAAGGAACGGTTTTGTATGGAGTATGTACTTGTTTGTTAAAATTTACTTTTTTATGAAACATATTTCTAAATTATTTGATGAGGCAATCGGTTTGCTAGGTAAATGAGTAGCCAAATCGATCTGATCTTAAGATTTCCACTATCCATTTCCTTGTCCTTTGTGATGTTTATTTTTGAGTTCAGTCGAATAAGCAACCCGCATACTAAGGTTGGTAAAATCACATAAAAGTAGCATAAACTGACCGTTTATAATACCATTTAATTGGTGGAGTGACTTTAAAAAAATCTTTCCCGCGATAAATTTTCTGAAATTTTGTGGAATTCTAAGTTAATATTTAAGTGACTTAAATCAATTAACTGTCATCTGGTCTCCTTGACCTAGGCATAAATGTAAGCCTAGCCTTGACAAAGCAGGGATGATGGTCTGCTTGCGAGTCAGAGTCTGCCCGTCTTGCCTGGTCCGAGTTTGAATAGAATTAGGACGATAACCTTGAGAACACGTTGATTTCAAACTCGGGTCGTTCCCACACTTCTGCCGACCAAATTAGCAGCAGCAAAGTAAAGTTTACTCCATGATGTACTACTGTACCTTGATTAAATTACGCCGCGATGTTCTACGCAATACGCAATGTTACGAGTTACGAAGCGATGTTATAATTACGTACGATGTTCTAATAGCTACATGTTACGACACGATTTTCTAAGCTACGTTACGACACGATATTCTATGCTACATTACAACGCGATGGTCTATGCTAGGTTACGACGCGATGTTCTGCACGCTACGTTACGACGCGGTGTTCTAACATTACGACACGCTGATGTTCTATTGTACGTTACGACGCGATGTCCAACACGCTACGTTACGAAGCACGTGGTGTTCTGCGCTGCGTTACGAGGCAACCCATCTGTACAAGTTCGAGCATAGAATTCTTAGAACATGAATAGGTAATCTTTATTTATCTAATCTACTCTGTCGTCTGAGAAGTCACACATAATTGTGATTTTTGATTGTGCGAATGCATCGCTCCGCGGTTTGAGTTTCGGACTTTTGTCCTAGTGGTGGAAGACAATGAGTAGTATCTCTATTGAGTTGATATAATGCAACTGCAACATTCAACATAATATGACAGGTCATGTGAGTGAAGTATTTATACCCGTACATGTCTACACAATACCCAGTAATTCAAGTACCTCTCAAATCAGAAATCTCAATCGAATTGCCAATTCCGCAATAGTCAAGCAGTATATTTTTCATTTCAAGTTAATATTTGATCGAATTAAAAATTTTAGCTATTCCTCAATCGCATTTACAATTTCGAATGTGTCCACGTATAAAGGAGGTCAAACCAGTTATTTAATTTAAGCGTTTGGGTCATTCTGCTTTGAGTCGAGTTTTAGATGGGTATGGAAATCCCAGAATTCCATTTTACCAATCACGTGCATATTTACATAGGTAATGCAAAAAAATGCATAATTATTGTTTAAAACGTCAAATGTACTTGTGAGGAGTAGTTGGTGGGTTATTTAGCAACATGAGCAGTTTCTATTCAAGTACCAGTATCGTTATGTAAAGCAAAAACAATGAATTATTCATGAATAAATTGAACACATGAAAATCCAAAATCCGCGTCCAATGTCCAATCCAGGTATGTACCGATGGAAAATACTTCAGTGTTTAGCAGCATTAAATTTGGACTTTACCGAAATAAATCTTCGACTTGAATCGCCGGTAGGCCAAAGGCGGTAACTGGCAACCCGGCCAGTGCAAGAGCTTAGCTTGGCTTCCCATTACCATCACGGATTACAGTCATATCCAGTATTTCTCAAATTGTGCAAACTGCAATTCAAGCTGGAGTGGAACAATGCAAAAATACATGTTAGCTTGAGGACAGCTCCGGCACTCGGTATCAGCGAAATGATAGGTGCTCTTCATGAATTTGTTCATTGCGGGGCGACAGACAGACGGACAGACATGAGGGTAAATCGCAGAAACCCGAAACTCTCTTGGTCTAAAATCCCATCTATATATCACTCTTCCTTTCATTTCTCCATTCCATACCCGTACAATACACACACAAATATGACTAACCAACAAAAGTTTCAGTTTAATGCGTCATTCCATTAAAACTCAAGCCCCTTCCAGAAATGCATAGAGCAATGCAAGCAAATAATATAGCTAAAACCAGAACGCGTCACCCCCAGATACTAACTTAGCACATTCCACATATTCCGTACCTTTGGCTTTACGAGAGTAAAACAGTTGCATCAAGCATTCGGCAAGTCCTACAGTAATTCTCCCATATTTATTGCATTGAAGATTGAAGTACTATAACCTCGCCTTCGTATAAAAGTGGTTTAAAGCCAGACACATGATCTTGTTGGTATGTCTCTATGTAGTGTTACTAGTAATGGTACGGTGCATCTGAGCGTATGCCAGAAAATCTGCCGAATCTGCGAAGATCGATTTCACTTTTTTTTTCTGGTCATTTCACCTTCTTCTTGGGGACATAGTCTTCTTCTGCATTTTGTGGATAAATAAAAGAGATCAGAGTTGAGGATTGAGGAGTTTGCCCCCTTTTGCGTATAACATAAGTTGTGTGTTGTGCATTTCATCCAAGTCCAAGAAAGGGATCAATAAGGTTGCTCGTCTTCAACTTCAACTACTTACCCATAAAGAGCCAAAGGCAAGGTACGATAGAAATAGAAAGTCAAGGTAAAGTACCTCGTGGGTCCTACCTATTTGAACGTTCTTGAATCTTGAACCATTCAACCTGCACTTGTGCTCTGTGCTGGTTTTGTACTTCGTGATTCTATCCGTCCAGAAGCAGAAGAAGCATAAATATAGCCTGCTCATTGAAGTGGCCCTGGCGGCCCCACGCATACGCCACTCATATAAACCCCCACTCGGACACACACTATTAGCCGCAGCAGCCACTCCACAACAGAACATTGCTGCGCTACGACGACCATTTCTCATTCTGGTTCTGGAATATATCCAGCAAAAGAAAGAAGCATAGGGATAGCGCATTATTTGGAGGAGCAGAAGCAGAAGAAAGTTCCATAAAGGAATTGGTGTGAAGGCTACGGGCCAGAGAGAGACTCGTTTCGGAATACCCGGAGGATTAAAGCTCAATGTCAAATCCCAGCAACAACGTCCATTCGGGCTCACGATCAAGTACTCAAGCAGGACGGAAACTTTTGGGTGGAATCCGGCAGAATTCTCTCGAATAAAACGTACAGGACTACTTAGACTTTTCTCTCCCGGAAAAAGGTCAAGGTCAGTACTCACACATTCTATATATTATATACCTTTTATTTATGGATTAAGTACAGTTATCGGATATTGCTTTGCTTTAAGTATAAATGCTATTTATGGTCAACGGTCAACGGTTACGTCTTTACCGTTTTCTGGTGGTTCAGGTCACAGGTTAGGGAAAAGCAAGTTCCAAAGGATTAGGATTATGGTAAAATCTAATGCATCTATGTATTATATTAAAATAACAGTAACAGTATGAAAAGCAATTAATGAACATGCTTGAAGGCAGCTTGGGACCACATCGGGTGTTACATTTGAGAAAAGGACAAAGCTGCAGCAGATGGCCTTAGATGGGAGTGAGTGTAAAAAAGAGGTTTATGACTCGAAAGTCGCACAAATGAATATTTGAACATTTCTCTACAGAAAACTGTGCTTCGAATAATGTAATCGCGCACTTGTTTTACTTCGAAATGAATGGGTTTAGGTTAGGTTCATAGTTCATAGGTATCGGAGCATTGGATTTTGTTTATTTTGCCCTATATTTTACCGTTTTACCTTCTGGTCCCAAGGTGTCGTAAGGCAAGTTTTTTTTTAAGATTTGGATTTTCATAATCAGCAATTGTAAGTAGACCGCTACCGCTACCCATAGAGGGATACGAGACGTACACGCTAAACGTAAAGAGCTGCTTGGGTCTAATCCTAATCTGAAATGAAAGAGACCCTTCAAACCCGGTTTCCGGTCTTTAAGATAGGGATTACAGATAACACCGAAGTTTTGAATCTCTCGGAAACCCCTTTTTTCTCAAGTCATTCATAATTATCAGACCTTCAAGACGGACACAAATTCCAAATGGACCTGATCAAGACAAATGTATGAGTTGAGTGAGCAGGGCAAGAGGCTAGTCTAAAGCGTTCGGAATCTTTTGCGCCGCGGATATTTAGGGCATTATTGGGAAGTTGGGTCTTGTTTTAACAAATAGAAAATTTGGTTATGTTTTATTGGAAAGAGACACCACAGGCGCGCTTTTGTAAGTCAAAATGGCTACATAGACCACACAGTTAATTTTTGCAAGATTTTGTATTCGGTTTTAAAGTCGCTCAGTAATACTGAGTCTGGTTATTGTTTCAAATTTCATCCAGGCCCTATTTCCGAGATCATTTCCAGCCTCAGATATGCCCGAATCAAACACTCATAAAGTCGTCGAAAATAAATGGGACTCGGACTCGGAGTTATTCCATAAAGTGTACGAGTGTCTAAATTTTATATGCAGAAACACGCATAATTTTTCATTTCACTGAGCGATTACCAAGGAAATAACCGATGCAAACTAAATAGCACATCTGTATCTGCCACTTGTGAATTAATGCTGTGAATCATTTGATACGAATTCCACATTCCACATAATGTATTCAAAAGTTCAAATTCAAAAATAACAAAAATTCGTTAACAATGACAGTCTAGTCTACATTTCATTTGCGTAGCTGTTAGCTGTGTATTTATAAGCACTGCCTGACGTTTCTGTTGGGTGGATTCCTCGATTATCTTCTGCGCACTTGTTTTACGGTTACATCTTTCTCAAATTAGAATTGGAAACAAGGTATTTGGTGAAGTACGTTCGAGTAAGCATTATTTTAAGTTTAAGCGTATCGGTCGTGTTCCGACCGATAAGGATTAAGACTTCTACTATCGGCAACAAAACAATAAAAATAGCTTTCTTGTTTTTGTTTTAATTGTAAATAACACAGTAGCAAATCATCTAATTGTCTAAATCAGCAAGACTCTCCGCTTATCTATGTATTAGTTACATGCCTCCTTTATCCTTGTGTTACGTATTTCATGTTTCGTCTGATTTCTCTTAAGGGTATGTACTCATGATCAGCGAAACATTGGAGGCTAGACGAAGGAGAAAAGATATCAGTGGTTTGAGAGCTACTATTTATGTTTAATCTTGCATTACAGTACTAATTACATAGATACTGCCTGCAAGTACCATACTTAACCATCCTAATCCTAAACCTAAACGTCAACCAGCCCAGCATTGTATATTCCATTACTGAGATTTGTTTATGCAAAGGAGGTGTGACAGACTGGCTATATGCTGGTTAGTATTGATATAGGCTTGTATATGTTCTAATTTTAAGTATAGAGCGACGCCGCAGATAACGTAATTCAACTTTGTACATCACGCATAAGGCAGTTACGGCACTCAACATTCAGTCCTGTTGAAGGTGAAGGGCAAGCAGTTCATTGTTCATTTAATTACGTAAGTCAATGGTAAATGCATACCGTTTCAAATTGACGTAAGTAGTGGTGACTAATGGTAAGTTAATTAGGTAGGTGATATTTTGCTTTTTGTTACGAAGACACATACATAATGGGTTTATTCACTCCTTTCGGCATCGTAAAATTGGATTTCTCATTTCTCTTCTTACCAAGTTGTTTTAATTGTTTTTCTCAGGACTTGCAAATTTTGTCGAAATAAAACTTGGAGTCGGAATTGGATTACATTGGACAGTACTGTTTCTCACGTTGAATTGAAATGTTCAAAACAATGTGGCCCTTGACGAAAACGAGTCATAGTCAAACCCCAGGAACCAAAACGAAGGAAACCCTAAGTGAGGATTTGCATCAAGAAGTCCGTTCAGCGGCACCCGGAGCCCGACTATCTTACATGCTTCGAACTAACTTGGAGAGGTTGGACAAAGCCCAGAGGAAAGAACTTGTAACCCTTATGTCCAGGCCTGACGGATGTGCACCTCTGTTCATTGCCTGTAAGAAAGGAAACCTTGAGATTGTTGAGTACCTGATTGAAACTTGCGGAGCGGATGTGGAGCAGAAGGGAACCTACGAAGTTGTCGATGACAAGACCTCGCATCGAGTCAGCCCTCTTTGGTGTGCCGCTGTTTCAGGACGGTTAAATATTGTCAAGTGTCTTATCAACCATGGGGCAAATGTCAACAGCGTTAGTGACACTGGCTCGACTCCCGTGCGGAGTGCTTGTTTCATGACTCATCAGGATATCGTACAATACCTCGTTGAACAGGCCGGAGCAGATATACAACTCCCTAATTACAATGGTATGTGATACGGAATAGTGTGACTTTGTCGTACACCATACTAATGTAATTTCTCACTTTTCATGTGACGTTGTTAATTGTTAATTTGTGTTGTACGTAAACAGGCGGCACGAGTCTCATAAACTCTGTGCAGAGCTCATCCTTGTGTGAGTACCTGCTTGCCCATGGAGCAAATGTAAATTCACAAGATATTCAATTCAAGACAGCCTTACATTATGGTAAGTTGCTGTTGACATGATATGCTGGTGTGATATTCCATTTTGCGTTGCTTCCTTCAAAAATTTCAAGGTGATTTGATTTGAATTTTGAATCCTCAGCAATACAAGAACACCGTTTTGAAACAACGAGGCTGTTACTGAAACATGGAGCTGATCCATTCGTGACAAATCGATACGGCGATGATGCCCTTCAAACGGCGGCTCTCAAGGGAGCTACATCAATCTTTAACTATTTGCTTGAAAACTTGCACCTTTACACCAATATCGTATACCCAATCGAGAAACAGGCTGAAATGTACGAGCTAATGGGATCAACGTTTCTTGATGAGCATCATGACCTTCAAATGGCACTTAGTTACTGGAAAAAAGCCACAGAAATGAGGGAGGAGAATAACATACCCAAACCTGCACTGAAGTATAATCCATTGTATTCAAAGACCGACAGTGCAACAGGTTGGCTAGCGATTTACAATTCATGTTTCTGATGCATTCCTTGCTTCGTGGTCAAATTAATTCTATGGTATGGATTCGTTTAAAAGGACCCCCTACCTATGTGCGAGAGTTTCAGACTAAGAGCGAATTGGACAATATCTCCACCGATCTGGATCTATTAAGAATTAATAGCTTGCTTATTGCGGAGAGGATATTGGGATCATGTCACAAAGGTATACCGAACTCCTGCATATACATCTACAGCATTTGGAAATTTATTAATTTATTGAATATTCAACGTCGTAGATACCGGAGAAAAACAAAATGTCACAAACAAGTCGCGTTTCAGGCATTGACCTAATCATTGCTTTGTTTTGAATTCTAGATGTGATTTTTCGTATCATGTATCGTGGAGCTGCATATGCAGATTCGTCTCATTACCCGCTCTGCATTAAACTCTGGAGATATGCTCTGCAGTTACGGATTGAAAAGGATTCTCTACTTTACGGAGATACTTGTTTTACTGCTCTGGCACTGGTAATTGTTGTTTTTATTTGTCTTCTTTATTATTTTAGCAGTTGAATAGTTGATCTAGGCTCATGCCTCACCCTGGACGAAACAGGTTTTAATTTAAGGTTTGCGAACCATAACTTCATATCCTATGGATCATGGAACAGGTTTTTTACTGGTTATTCCTAGAATGTTGTGCCTCGCCCCCGCCTAACCCAAGTCCATGTTCATAAATCGTGGACTGCAGTTCAAGTTGAGATGTAGGTTTTTTTTATTTATAGCATTTCTGATCTGGAAAGTGAGGCCTCATGTTGGTGCACTCCTGTATTTATCATATAGAGTGCATTTTCTTCAGGGCCGAAATTAAACTTTAAGCCTGGATTTACAATGTGAATCACGCCTTGTGGTTGTGATATCTGAAATATCTATGGCACATGTTCTAGAACTCGACAAACTCGTTTGTCATGTCGAGCGATTTAATTAAAGAGTTGGAAATGGTTTTTAAAACGTCGTTGGATCCGGATGGATACCCTCCTTCATGATGACATACAAATACCTGTTTTAATTTTTTTTAGATTCGATTGTACCTGGATTTAGATAGAAACCGTGACACGGACGTTCACCTAGGAGGAGATGGTGGGGAATCCGCACTAAATTTTGAGGATTTGATGGGAACATTTCTTTTACTGATTGAGCAACTTCCGAAAGCCTCAGCGCTGGTCCGAATTCGCCCAATATTTAAGAGACAACAAGAGAGCTATGACAGGTTAATATGAAATTAATTCAAATGATGCTGGAGCTATATGTTTATACATACACACACATTCATTCTAGCAATACTGTATAATTTTTCGTTAGATGCCTGCGTTGCTGTACACATTTGCTCTACTTAATTTTGAAACTCCCGAATAAGACCCCACATCAGTGGAGTCAAATGACCGTCGTAAGTGCTCCTGCATTTGAACAATTTCGTTGTAAATATTCGATTCAATTGATTATCTAAGATATTTCATTTGTTTAGGCAACGAAGCGGTTGGTTAGCTACAGAGTTCGGATGTGCTCGACTGGAGACTCACTGCTTCACATGTGCGTGAGTCGGAACAATATTGTGAGGAGTCACTTTTTTGTGGATGATCATCAGGTTTGTAGACAATTTATTCAAATTCAAATTAGAGTTTGATTTCAAACGTAAGTAAAGAGCAGCGCAACTGAGCGTTAACCAACGCTTTTTTATCCAGGTTTGTGTTTTCCCAAGTTTCGAGGTGGAAAAGTTTCTGGTGGGTTGTGGAGCAGATGTGAACGCTATCAACGATAACCGGGTCACGCCACTGCATGTGGTGGTGACTAGTGATTACGATTCGAACGTAAGTGTTTTATTTTAATTAAATGAATTTTCGTTCCTTTATTAGTTTGATGTGTTTTAAGAAAAAATCCACTTTTTTTTTAGATCGTTGAACACCTTTTGAAGAGCGGTGCACACGCAGATCAGTTGGACAAAAACAATCGTAGCCCACTGCAAATGCTCCTTGCAAAACCTTATTTGGGATTCTCTCATATGTCTCACGTGAGTCTCAAATGTCTAGCGGCTCGAGTTATTGGTCAGCATCGAATCCCGTGCAGTGCGGCGGACTTGCCCCGAGAACTGGTGGAGTTCGTTGACCTGCATCGACCTCAAGCTCCGGAAGGTGGAGATTTTCAGGGATTTCTCTGGGGACTGGGAGTTCGAAATCTAGTGAGAGCCTGAGCGAGTCATGGTCAGATCAGAACACGGAATAAGGTCGAAGAGTAACTTATTAAATTCTATGTACCTAATTAATTGATTCAATCAGCGGTCCTGGTTGTCAGTTCGTTATAGCTTTAAAGTGGTGAACAAAGTTAATCTTAACCTTACCTATTTTGGGCTAACTTTTGTCGTTAATGTTAGTGGTCTAGTCTAGTACCTTCACTTGTTATGGACAGTCCACTTTTGTGTATGTTGTTGTATTTAGTTTAATTGAGCGAGTGTGTTTCGCTACTATAATGCTTTACGTACTTCATTATACGTATAGTAACAATAACCTATTAATATTATTCAGTATCTAGTTCGTTACTTATTTCAAGCACCCAAATTGGAACTGCTTGGGAAACTATTTGTGTATTACTTAATCCTGTTCTTGCGTATCCTGGAACTCTACTGTCTCCTCAATGCAATACAAGCGCATTTTAGTGTGTAGATATCTATTAGATATTGTATAGCTAGTAGATAGTTTAGCACTATTTCAATTCGCGAACCATAGATTCTAAATGTACCTGACAACGTGTATGTCAACGTTAAATTAAATTACCCTTCGGCAATTCTGGCTTGACCCATCATTTTATTACATTGACAAATTCGTACATGCTGAGAGCGCACAATTATAATCCCAGCTGCATTTTTGCATTGAGTTTAAAGGTTCATGCCCTAATTCGCTGACTTGTCAGATATTTATAAAAATGTTTGCATTTGCACCCTGCTTTTGTAAAGTCGCTGCCATTTTTAAAAAAATTCATTTTGCCGTATTCACAGTAGAATATTGTCACAATGCATCACGCACTGAAATGGGCGTTGACACGTTAATAAAAACCTTAACCTTAACCTTAACCTTATAGAATACGATCTATTCTTTGCATTATTTAGCCGATAGATTCATAAATTTTATGGTGATCCTATTTTCGTTCTATGACGATAGCATTTATGAAGGAACTGGACAGTTGGAACTCCGGCCGTTGAAGTGATAAAAAAACTATCAAATAAAGAAGCCAAATTCGTAGTGCTGAAGATTCGTAATGCGATAGTAATTTTCAGAAATTATTTATCTGCGTGAATACAGTGCAGAGTAATAGTAGCTTCATAAAGCAAAAAAGCCGGAATGGAGTGTGTTGTCAAATTGTGAACCTTAATTTAGAGACAATGAAAGTTTTTGCACATATCATTAAAACAATTTTCAATTGGACACGCAATGACAATTTACACATTCAGCCCAAATCTATACCATAAGCTTCACCCCCTCATTATAAAAATCCTGTTTTATGAATAATAAAAAATATGATGCCTCCTGCAAAATACTTTATTTTACTGATGACTGAGTGTTTGCCAACTGACCGGAACCAGTACTACTGGAGATTTTATAGAAATCATAACTTCGAATATCAAATTCAGACTTTACAATATTGTGGGTCTTATTGGAAAGTTTGCAGTTAATTACAGGAAGGAAGTGCAAGTGCATATTATATTAATCAGCAAGGTGGCGCCAAGGCTTCTAGGTACTGGCATTTGACACATTTCAAAATTTATTCAAAACTAACAATAATATTCAAGCTTAGCATTGTCCCCTAAATTAAAATGGAAAATCTACTAGTCTAGTAATCCAGAAGCTGGATATCTTAAGAGTTTCCAGATTGCTTTAAAAACTCAGCCATCTAAAATGGGAATGGAACGCTACCGAGGAGCTCCGACGCTTCTTATCATCGCTGGAATTGGGATTGCGATATTGAATATTGGACTTGCTCTTGGTGGATTTGACTTTCTACTACGTGCGGGCATTGCAACGGTAGGAGCTCAAATGATTACGGCATTTTATTCCGTGTAATGTACCTATATTATGTTGATTTTGAGTTATATTAAAATGTAATTTTAAAAATTGACATTATCTATTGAACTAATGTAGCAAACGCGTCTCATCAACAACACAGAGACCTGGAGCCAATGGGAAGTAATTCCGATACCGGTTTATCTCAGGGTTAGATTTTTCAATATTACGAATCCCGAGGAGATGTCAGTTGGAGCTAAGCCGAAACTCAAGGAAATGGGACCTTATGTCTATAGGTGCGTGTTGCAAATTACACACTAATTAAGACAATTAATACTTTATTGATATTTTCCATTATAATTACACGTTTAGTATTTAATCGCATCATTTCGTGCATCTTTAACACTATCCCCATTGTCGATTTCCAGAGAACAGGTCTACAAAGTTGATATAACAGCTAATGAGGAAAATGACACTGTAAGATATCGACAAATCCGTAAATACTTCTTCGAAAGTGAATTATCCGCCGGCTTGCCCACGGATATGATAACAATGATTAATATTCCATATGTGGTAAGATTGCAGTTTGGTGTACTATATACAAGCTGTAATCGTAAATGTATTAATTTGCTAGGCTTTCATAGGGACTAGCAGAACTTGCCCATGATTTCACGGATGTCGACTATTTACTCAATACTTTGGACGAAATGATCTCTTCAAAGGGTGAGAAACTTACCAGAACTGAAATGGTAAAAGATATCCTCTTTGATGGATTCAATGTTCAACCCTACGTTGATCTGGTCAATGACCCACTCGTTCAAAGTGCTGGCGAAGTTCAGCTTCCCCAAAGAATCCTGGATGGAAAAATGGGAATAATGGAAGGGGTAAATATGTAGCAAATAAAATATTCAAAACCATGGGCATTGCTGCGTTACCCTCAAATTTTTGACGCAATTTGACGCGTTCATTTCTTAGCGTTTTACCGTATTCAAATCCCGAGCAGTGTCGATACTTACATATTGATCGCGTATATACGATTGTTCACTTTTAGAAAAATGGTTCGGACGAAGGTTGGATGGAAGTCCGTACCGGGCGTCAGGCTTCTGTGGATTTTGGTAGAATCGTGACCTACCAGGGATTTAGTCAAGGCACGGTCTGGAAAGGTGATCCCTGTAACATGGTCAATGGTACAGATGGAATTCTATTCCAACCATTTCTCTCCAGGGACTTAATTCTGCAAGCGTATGTACCGGATCTCTGCAGATCAATTTATTTTGAGTACACGGAAGATACAACTCACGATGGAATTCCTGCTTATCGATATCGACAGCCACGGAGAATGTATCAAGCCGTTTCAAATCCGGATAATTGGTAACAAAAATATGAATGCCCAGAATTGCAGACGTTCTTGAATTTTGAGACGTTTTAGCACAGCTGTGATATTAATTATATCTAGGTGTTTCTGTCCATCGATTAATGATACAAGCAAATGTGACATTGATGGTTTACTTCACGTTGGGCCATGCACTGAAGGTGAAGCTTATATGGAAACATGCAAGACGTCGTGATTCGTTGAAATTGATTTGATTAGACGATAATTCCTATTATTATACCCACAGGGGCTCCGCTAATGATTTCTCAGCCGCACTTTCTATTCGTTGAACAACGCATACTGGATTTAGTTGAGGGATTGAACCCTGACCCTGAAATACACTGGGGATACATGGACCTACATCCCGTAAGAAACACGACCTTCTAACCGTGAAATTGGAGGTTATCACAATAATGCATATTATTATTGTATTTATATTGGAAATAAATAACCAGGTTATCGGCCTTGCACTCGAGGCCAAACACAGGCTTCAATTCAACATAAAAATCAGTCAATGGGAATCAATGCCTACGTTTGCGAATGTGACGCCGCATATTCTGCCAATCCTCTGGGTCGAGGAAGTACGGCAATTTTTTTAAAAAATAAATCGAAGAGTGTTGATTTTAATGCGTTTTCTAATTGCTTATCATTTCGTTGTCTGTAGGGTGCAACACTTGTTGGAAAAAACAAAACCCTGTTAAAACTGCTAAGTGTTAGTTTGTTTATTTGGGGATTTGGAAAATATCTTCTGATCTTCTTCGGAGCTGTCATTATGCCTGCACTCGGTCTCTCAATTGTCTACATGAGGAAAAAATCTCATGAAGTGAAATTAGTTTTGAAATCAGCTCAAACCTCCGCCGGGTCTTTGCATCAATAATTCATGTAATTTACTTGTAATAAACACATTTACAGTTTACTCCGATATACTAAAAATGCACCGCGGCGTGTTAGAAAACGATTTCCCTTCAACTTTTCCTGAATCCTTATACATTTCGCCTTCGCTTCATGTAATTCACAATACAGTAGTGCACAGGAATAGCGGTATTTTGAATTTAAGTAGGTCCGTCTTTAGAAGCTTAAAAGCGATGGATTACATCCATTCACGCACGCACAGCATAGTAACTAATCGTATCCTAATAATGATTTACAATTTTATTCCCAGTGTCAGGGTAAGGCAGTAGGTCACATAATTTAATGACCGGTAGCGAAGTCTGAATTAGATCCGCTTCTCCGAGGTCCTGTTTTTTCAGCATTTCATGTGAACATCCAATTTGATAGTAACAGTCTCCTCAAGTTTGCCTGCGTCGAACTATTTTCTCATTTCTCTCATATATGTGGTGCATAAAATGATTGTCGACTTCCTTCACAACATTAGTTTGCCTAGAAATAGTGAAATAATGGCTTATGGGTTCTTGGCATTAAAAATGTAGAATATCCTGAATTGTATAACCATATTCGGAGTAGATTCCCGGGTATTTCGCTATCAATAATACAATGCAGTTGGAGTAACCGCATTCTGTACTCCACACTATACCTGAATTTACTTTCAATGCCATAAAATTTTATGAATTTGAAGCCGTTGGTTGAATGAGGAAGAGCTCAATATTGTCTGAAAAATTCAAATGTCCATTTCAACAAAATATTTATTTCATTTTCAGTTCCAATATTTACCCCAAATTAACATAATTCAAAATTCGACTCGAGAAGCCGTTCGATACAGACACAGGCTTCGCCCTGATATTCTTAATAGCTGAATATTATTCGACTGAAGATTCCGTGAAAGTACCTTCCGTGGCCTGTTTTGTTTTCCCCGTGTCCTTTCTTTAGAAATTCAAACAATTCAGGCTATGGACGTACGATAAAAGTCTTACTCGAAACCTACTGGTACAAATTTGAATTAAGCCAAGACAGGAAACGAGGTCAGCATGGGAAAGAAGCTGCCATGGTTGGTACTTCTATTCGGTGTAGGTGGATTGATTTGGACAATTCCTATGGCTCTGGGCGGATTTGAATACTTCACTGCTTTGGTCATTGGATTTGTAAGTAATATATATTTGAAGTATATTTTAAATTTTAAGTTTTAGTGCTTCCCAAATCAATAAATTGGGCACATTATGTTGCTTAAATAATAATAAATTTTCGTTGTAATTTCACTTCATTAAATGAGCTTTTAACATTGGATTCCCAATTGATGAGACATTAGTTCTCATTCAACTTGTGAAATGCACCAAAGTTTGTCTTCGTACCGCTAAGGGTCCGATCGCGGTGCACTTATTAGGCTGAATCAGAACTTGGACCATTACAAGTAATGCGTCCCTGAAAAGTCTGAATATTCAAGAATCCAACGCTACTCTGTACAATCTCATTTACCGAAGTGCAAGCCGACCGGAAATACAATTAAATCCATTTGAATGCGTCTTGCGAGTCCATGAAGTTTTCGGGAGAGGGATCGGAGTACTGAAGAAATTTTAGAAAGGGTTAGGCCCTCATATTGCGTATGTTTAATTAGACTCACGTAATAATTAAGATTAATAAATAGAGTTAGATCACGGTTTAAATATCCGAATTATCAGACGTCATTTCAAAGCAGTTTTTGTTGTTTCAATTATTCAAGTGTTTGCAGGGTGTTCCAATAAGTTGGTTTTACTATGCTTCGGCATGCAGGCAGGAAGCCGCTATATGTATATCTAATTTTCAATTCGGGAAGAAACGTAGGGAATTGTAAAGGCTAAATCCACAAGCAATACAGAGTACGAAAGATCGATTTGATCTCAAAACATAAAATTGTAACCGATTAATCGATATAGCATGGTTTATTTAATGATACTTGAAGTGATTGAATTTGTTTATCAGTTCACTTGGTCTGGAATTTTATATATACTGTAAGTACGAGTACATGACATTCTTTTACCAACAGGCGACTAGAATTGTAGAAGGAACGCCTACTTGGTCAATGTGGCAAAAAATCCCGATACCAGTCTACTTAAGAATTCGAATATTCAACCTCACAAATCCCCTCGCAGTTGCAGAAGGAGCAAAACCTATTGTTGTAGAGGTTGGACCTTATGTTTACATGTGAGTTGCTATGATTCAGAATTTATAGATAAAACCCTTCAAAAAAATTGCATGGATATTTGCATGGAGCACAACATTTTCTTACAGGGAATCCTTGGAGAAAGTAGATATAACCGTGAATCCGGATGATGACACGGTTAGATATCGTCAAGTACGATTTTACTATTTTCAACCGGGTCTGTCCAGTGGGAAAGAGAGCGACAAGGTCACCTTCCTGAATCTCGCTTATGTGGTTAGAACGTGTTTAACTACTGGGCATAAACAATTTTACAGAGAAAGAGTATTGATCGTCAATGTTCGTTCTCGTTTGAGATAGGGCGTCGCCAAGCTGGCTCATGATTTTACAGACACTGACTACCTGCTCAACACACTGGACGAAATGTTGCGAGAAAAGGGCGAAAAGTTGACGAGAACGCATACTGTTCGGCAACTGCTTTTTGATGGATTTAGCGTTCAATCTTTTCTGGATTTAGCGAATGATCCACTTGTCCAGGGTGCTGGTGATATCAATATCCCACCTCAGCTCCTGAATGGGAAGATGGGAATACTCGAAGGGGTATGCATAATTATTTAAGGTCAAAGATCATACTTGATGCTTTTACAACAACTTTAATATTCAATTTGTAGAAAAACGGGTCCGACGACGGATGGTATGTTGTCCGAACTGGTCGAGGGAAGTCGGAAGATTTCGGACGCGTCGTTAGCTGGAATGGCCAATCGACGCTCCAGAAATATTATGGAGACCCATGCAATACGATCAATGGAACAGACGGAATGTACATATGTTTATCTTTTACGTTAATCTTGGACCTTGAATCGCTTTTAGTTTCATTGTTAAATGAATTATCCAAGTAACTAAAAGCTAATGTCGGGTTATTTGCTTTAGTTTGTATCAACCTTTTCTAACGGATGACACGGTGCTTCAAGCCTTTGTCCCTGACCTTTGCCGGTCACTCACCTTTCAGAAAGCAGATATTGTGAGTCACTACGGCATTTCCTGTTGGCGATACAGAATAGCGGATTTTCTTTTGCAGGGAGCCGAGACGAATCCAAATAATTGGTATACACAGTAATGACGATTATCATGAAACATTTATGAATAAGTTCTTTCGAAACGACACGTGAAAGTCTTTAGGTGCTTCTGCCCAACGGTTGCCAATCTGAGCCTTTGCAACACGGAAGGGGTGGTTAGCATTGCAGGGTGCTTTGGAGGTGCACCGTTGCTTCTATCCAATCCACACTTCTACTTGGGGGACAACAAACTTTTGGAAGATGTCCAAGGGCTACATCCAAATAAAGAAGACCACTGGGGCTATATTGACCTTCACCCGGTATTTGCTATGAAATTTCACTAACATGAGCTCCAAGCCTTACTTTTGGTTAAACCACTTGCGCTTATTCCGATAATTTTCGTTTATACGTTTGACAGTTGACGGGCGTTTCAATTGAAGTTCGACAACGAATACAGTTTAATATTCAGCTGACCCAATGGCTTGCAATGCCAACGTTTGAAAACGTACAGGATGCAATAGTACCGATACTTTGGGCAGAGGAAGTGAGATAATTACGATTTTGGTATATTTTTAGAATCCGCAATTTTCATTCTTAAAATTTCTGAAAATGTCAAACAGGGTGGTGATATTGACAGTTTGACAAAAACCTTACTGAAGCTCACGGACATTGGAATCAAGCTATGGAGCTTTGGTAAATGGTTCATGATTTTCTTTCTTCTTCTCATCACGGGAGCTGGCGTAGGTTTGATCCACCATCAGAAGAAATCCAGTAAGGTGGAATTGCTCGAACCGCCGGAAGATGATGAGCTATCATTGGATGATAAGGATAGCCAAAGGGGTACCAGTGCTAATTCGGAAAAATCATAAATACCTAATGTATCAGTATCAGAGTGAATGATACCTTAACTGCTGTTTTTGAATAATATTATCCTTATTGCCATCATCGTAACTGTTATTATTAGTCAATTAAGAAGTTTACGATACTTATAAGTCCCAATTCTCGTTCCAACAAACACTTAATTGTAATTCTTAACCCCTAAAAGGTGCGGGCCTAAGGACAGTGTTAGCTGTTCGGCTAGAATGTCCTATAACTATATTCACAGTTCGTATTCTTTGTGGATATCCGCACCCTGCACTGAAATAGAAATGAAATATATACCTAATAGATAATAAAATTCTAGACCTATAAATGGGTGCCTAAAAATTGTGTACCTGTAAAAGGCTGTCTAAATTAAGGTTAATTGATGTGCAAATAAAAAGTTTACTTTCTGAAAACACTAAATTGCAGAATAGGTACCTACCTAAATATTATTCATTCTCATCATCATAGGATGTGGTTGTAAATAGCTGCAACTCCTTCGACTTCATAATTCTAATGGCTTCAGTTGCTATCGTGCATTCACCTCACCCGTAATTGGTGAGCAATATTTCCTATTAAAGTTTGCAATTATTGAAAAAATATAAACCAGGTTTCTGCTGAAATCTTTCGAATGAAACGTTTGATGATTTGTTGTGAATATTGAGTTATTAAAAGTCCGATAAAATCGCTCTTTAGATAATAAAGATTCCGATAACGATGTCAAAAATGCTATAACTCCTAGATCGATCATTTACTTCAATCGTATTTTTAGGAAAATAATCAAACTGCATTAATTCATAGATTTTGCCAATCCATGGTATAACGAAATGGTACCTACTGTATAAAGTTCATTTTGCAAAAGTGTTGTTCCTTGCAGAGAATTCGAGGCTTTAAAAGCGATCATGTTCAATCTGCAAAGTTCAGTTGGGTTTCTTGATCACTTTGGTAAACTAAATCCCTTAACTTAGGCGGACTGGTACCAAAAATAGTTTCGATAGAAAATTTTAATTTTAATCCAGCGAATTTGAGAACATCAAAGCACACACGACTCCCAAGCATCATGAAGAAAATTTTTATTTGGCTGGTCATTGTTGCGGTCTGCATTGTAAGTTCTGAAACGTTTATTTATCGAAATTCGAAATGTTAAAAATCTGCACTTATGCCATTGGAATATATCCAGAACTATGTTAGCACCGCAGCCCCTGAGATGACCTGTAAGGAATTCGTGGCAGGTTTGACTAAGCGCCAGATTGGTGGGATTGGTAGCTGTTCCAAGTCCATGAAATTTAAGAATGCAAAGGAAAAGGCTAGCAAGATGAATTGTACGTAAATCCCCTATACTACAAAACAAAAATTATATACTCACCAAGGTGTTTTAAATTTAATTTTAAAACAATTTCAATTTTAGGCATTCTGAAGTGTGTAATGCAGAAAGAAGGCATTCTCAATGCGGACGGTACATTTGACAAGGCCGCTGGACAAAGGATGCTCGATACCGAAATACCCCCAAGTCTGATGACCAAAATGGAACCGATAATGGAAAAGTGCGTGGCAGCGGCTGTAACCATTGATCCGAAAGAAGAACTGTGCAAAACTTATGACCCGGTCATAAAATGTTTTCTGGATATGCTGGGAAATGTACGTTTTTGAAATTTACTAGATAGGATAGGTGTATTAACATTGTAAATTTCAATCATGGATGTGGACCCTTTCCTTGATTTTCAGATCTGCAAGTAAGAAGAACCTAGCGTGCTCCAGGCATCCAGAATTTGATGCCGAAGGAAAGCATCATAGTAATCTTGAAGTATATGACTTAGAACGTAGTAACAATATTAATTAATCATTATGATCCACACTTTCTTTGAAATGAATTTTTTTACCAATAAAAACATTGATTTATTTAAACTTCTACCCAAATGCCAACTCGTCGTTATCGTAAACACACAGAGCTGTATTAAAACAGCTTTGTGGGTAAACATGGCCAAAATGTAGAGAAATTACCAAATTCGTACGTTCGATTTACGTTTGATTTACAGAGCAGGGACAGGATGTATTGTTCAATCTATGCTGAATATCTACGTATCCAATTTCCTCGCGCATTTCAATGAGTATTATATTAAGTTAGGCGCCCAACTTAATTCCAATTAAGGGTCCGCTAGCGAAGCTATTAACTCTGACAAACCTCAACGGATTTTGACAAATAAGGGCATTCTGGAAAGAGGGAAATGTGGTGAATGACATAATCATTTTTTGGGGTGAAATTCCGCTCGGAAGCAAAATGGCGGCCGAAATAAACTTTGAAGCCTTTAAAAAAATGATTACGTGGTGCACAAACCGATGCTGGTTAAAAAATGCTCGTAATCAGTTACTTAGCTTAAAAAATGAAGGCGCTGATACTTTTCCAGTAAACCCTGTTTTTCACCAGTTTTGGTTTACTCAAACTCGGCTCTGAGGCCGAGACACCAAACCATACCGTACTCGCCACCCCCTACTCACTATCCAGCTCCAAAGCGTACTCTTTCCCAAATGTGTTTCGCATGTATTCTAGAAATACGGGTGGCGCACCCATAGCGGCCTAGATTCACACTGTCACCCTGCTACGGGAATCTTAACGCACGGCGAACTGGTCAAACTTGTCGCTTAATGTCACTCTGGTCAGACATGTGTCTTGGCAATAAGCTGTTCAAACGTGTCGCAAATCAAACCCTTTCTAGTTATCCGGCCGAACCGGTGGCAGCTTTGCATGAAATATGTTAATCAGTAACATACCTTGACATCCGTGACGGCAACAACAATTCCGCTCAGAAAATGGCTAAAGAATCCCCAGTCCATGAGTGCACTTTCTTGTTCCCAAACGAGGCGTGGAAGGTAGAATATTAAAAACGTATGCCAAACTAGCATTCCTGTCCACCAACCCGCCGATTTCCAGCCCATGAGTCCATTTCCTTTGAATTTTCGGTACGCTGCTGGATTCCGAAGTAGTTCTTCCGCGGATTTGGGCTGTTCGCTCAGACCGTAGATGACAATTGGTAGGGCGGAAAATATTAATGAGTAGCACATCATGTAGGATGAATGGTAGACAGTCTGCAACAAAGAAACCATATTTTTGTACTACATTAGATAGAACGGCTTAAATTGTGAATCAAAAGCTATATTTCTTATTACCTGCCCCGAAAATCCGGAATCAAAGCCGTACAGAAACTGTGGTATCACAAACAGTAGCCCGCGATAGAAGAAATAGGCGACCAGCGTTGCCAAACGATAGTAATACCAATAACCATGCACCAGAATGGCCTTCCGCAAGTATTGAAATCCTGGAACAGCAAAATCTGCTGACCGTGAAGCCTGGCGACCTTCTCGACCGATGATACCTGCAGAGTCGATATATTTTTTATTCAGACAAGAGACAATACGTATTTAAATATTGTTAGCGGTCGCTTACCGATTCCAATATGAGCTTCCTGAATCATGGCCACGTCATTTCCACCATCACCGACTGCACAAGTGCGGCTATTTCTTCCGGTTTTTGATGATTTAATTAATCGAACTACCTGAAACATATAATTAATTAATCACTACAATAATTAATTGTATTTTGGCTAATTTCAACCAAAATTAAGTACCTGCGCTTTCTGAAGCGGAGCCATACGACAGAATATGACCTGACTTGACCTCATCGCCACTTCTGACAGCAGGTTCAAACAATTTTCGAATCCAACGCCGAAGCTAATCCCATCGATGACTAATGTTGTCTCAACGGAAGCGTTTAATTTTGACCTATAGTAAACAACATTAGTAAGTACTTAAATGAATTATGATTAGGTTTCATGGTTTCAAAATTTTGTTAAATACACGGCCAAAACTAACTTGACATCTCCCAGCACTTTATTCAGTTGTGCTGCTTCTGTTGCGTCCGTTATGACCTCCGTAGAAGTGATACGCCCATTAAATGTTACTTGACCAGACTGTGGTGCAAGTCCACAAGAAATTCCAATATTTACCGCCGTCTCCATTTTGTCCCCAGTGAGCATCCAAATTCGAATCCCAGCTTCTTTCAATGCTTTCAGGGTTTCTGGAACAAAATCTTGTAATTGATCTTCCACTCCAGTTACACCCAGTATTTGTAAATTAGCTTCAAGTTCAGAGTAGAATGCTTGTAATTCATTTGGTTTCCGACGAAGAGTTTCAATTTTGTCTTGAATTGAATGCATTTCTTCTTTCGTGATCTCTTTTTGGGCCACAACGAGTGTACGTAGACCTTTCTGGATAATGTTTAAAATGTTTTGGATTTATTTATTTATTTATTTATAAAATGTTTTGGTTAGGTTCAGCGTCAATTTTCAAAGTATACGTCACAATCACCCATGTCGGCCAATTTTTTTAAGAATTTGACAACAGACTTTAAGATATTTACCTTAGCGAATTCGTTAACATGTGTCGAACAAGTGGCGAGCAATTCTGCGGTTGAATTAGCCTTGCATTTTGGCAAAACTGAAGATTCGGCTCCTTTCGTAACGAATAAGAATTTTCCTTGACCATCCTCGACTATTACTGACATGCATTTACGATCTGTAATTTTGAAAATTGAAATTAATTGGCGCCTTGGCGTTTACGCTAAATGGAGGAATTACTTCTGTTTTTACCTGATTCAAATTCTAACGTCAGATGACGCTTGAACACTCGCTTTTGACCGCGAATGTTCAAGATCATGACCCCTTTCTCCTCGCCCATGAATTTGACCCCTAACGAACTAGCGGCATCCAGTAACACTTCTTCGTCCGCGCTGGAACTTTGGTACTGGAAGTTTCCATCTTTTTTGGAATGATCACCTTCCTCAACTTCACGGGCATGGGCGGTATGGCACAGCGCCAAAGCTTCAAAGAATTCTGTGTGCTGCTCAATTTGACCTTTTCCATTGCTCACTTGACCTGACCAATCTCCTGGAATTAACTGATTACCCTTTGAATCGTAGTCATACTGAATTCCGCTGATGGAACAAGTCGCGAATTTTAAACTATTTTCCGTAAGCGTCCCTGTTTTATCAGTGAGCAAATATTCAATCTGACCCAGCTCATCGTTAAGGTCAGAGGTATTACAGAGAGGCTTATTTCCGGTTTTAGGGCAGGTCATTTCTTCATCCCAACCAAAGAATTTACTGCATCCGAATTTCTGGATTTCGACGGATACTGAAAGACTAATTGGGATCAAGTAGCTGAGGAATACCAAGAATAAGAAAAAAGTGGTCACGCCTTGCCATGCTTCCGAATCATCGTCTTCGGGTAGATACCAGGCTTTAGCTGGAATTAGTTTACAAAATTTTTAGAAATTTCGTTCTAAAAAACATGTTTCAACTTTTTTTTAAACCGTACAACGTACTGAATTTATCAGAATCCCGCATCCAGTAAAATAGTCCCAAGGCAATTCCGCATAAAATCAGAAGCAGAACGAACATTATATAAACCAGGAAGTTTGTTGCACTAAAAATTGTAATAAAATAAACGTTTATCCATATTGCTTTTTTTCAACTTCAAACAATATCCGAAAAGCACGAAGATTTGGAAATGCATTGCTTACTGATCCACAGTCGAAAACTTATTCTGTTTCAATGCAATAGAATTGAGTGACAATCGAGTGTCCTGTCCCGTGTAAATGACCGCTCCGTAAATGACACCCGCACTCTTGACCGTGGTCCCTCTGAGCAAAATATTTTCCATTGAAATCGGTACAGGTTTGTCCGATTTCCACGTGGTCAGGATACCACTGAGTTGATAAAGGTCAGCGTTTGGTTGATCGTATTCTATAACGATCGGGTCTTTTGTCAAAGCTTCGAGAATGTTGGATTCATTTGATTCGGGTAAACCGGAAGGGCAGAATCGAAGCTAAAAACACAATAAATTAATTAATTGCCATAAATCGAGGTTATTTGTATTCCCAAATATTTAATTACTTTTCGATTCGGTTCACCATCAAGATTCGCTGTAGTAATTTCACATTTTGTCAATGATTCCCCTGAAGGTGTCAGACTTGAAAGCAGCAATAGGTCGCAGGGTACGGCTTCATCTTGTGATAGGCGGATTATTTCACCAACTCGAATATTTCTCGATTTAGTCGTCTTAAAACGTCAAAATAATACCAAATCAATGTACACGTAATTGAATAACCGACATGGCGCTTAGTTTTGTTATATGTCCTTTCTTACGACAAGATTTCCAAGGCTATCAAATGCATGGACCACACGAAAATTGACCTTGTCATCCGCTCGATGACGAATCCAGTCTTCGTACGCTTGTTTGATACAGCTCACCACGAGAACGACAGCAAAGGCAATTATGTAGGCGGAAGGATTTGTTGGTACGTCGAGCGAGAGCTAATTAAAATTCCATTAATTCTTATCGAACATATTCGGGTATTATCGGGCAAATTAAGTTAAGTTTTGAGTTAGTTTATTTACCTGCAAGATTATCAGGCTCATAAAGAAAAAATTCGATTTTTTCCGAAATAATTCGTAGAGTACTTTCGGCAGAAATGTAAAAATGGTGTACTGTAAAAGAGTCATAATT
This sequence comes from Ceratophysella denticulata, assembly GCA_034694925.1. NCBI lineage: Eukaryota > Metazoa > Arthropoda > Collembola > Poduromorpha > Hypogastruridae > Ceratophysella > Ceratophysella denticulata. The sequence goes on from JAQFYT010000302.1 coordinate 26,127, forward strand.
AGGTTAATTTTGACATTATTGATCACTGGTATGTGTGGTCTACCGAAAGGGTGGCCCTTTTCGATGCCATGAAAAATAGAATCTGCCATAAAAAAGAAGACTTTTGGAATAGGAAACGGAATGCTGCAATAAGTAAATTTGGTCTATAATTCCAAAGGTTAGGTTAGTTGTTGGTCATTTGGGTATTTCAAAAATCTAACCTAACCTGTAGAACGGATCAATCTCGTCAGCTAACGTTTTAACCTAACCTAAACCTGACTAAAATCAAATTTACTGCTATGCAGTGCAGTGCAGACTTATTGCACAAGTCTTCTTTTTCATGGCAGATTCTATTTTCACATGGCACGTTTATATATTTCCCCTACCGAAAGTAGACCGAACGTGCAACTGATACAGAAAATATAAACGCTAAATTTCAATTATTAATGCTCCTAATGAACTTACCCGTGAAGTGACAATATTGTTACAGGGATACTGTTTTCCTTGTGCATTTTCACGAGAAATTCGTACAAGACGCCAATTGACTTCCGTTTCACCCATGGCAAAATCCGATATTTAGAATTAGAACTATAAAACACACCGAAGCAGCTAAATAGAACTAACATGCGACTAATCTACCGACATGGAGAATTCTTCCATTCTACATAGAAAATCCAATAATTTCAAAATCCATCTGAAGTACGTTGTACGAATATTTTTTGGCATTGACATTGACATTTACAGATAAGCAAGGCACCCTATCACTGAATATTGATATCTCCATATTGATTCATGCATAATACAGTTATCCACTTCAAATCTAACAAACTCTTCATGTTATCAGCTATCAGCATATTGAATTGCAGCAATTATTTGACTGTACATCGTAATCTATGGACAATGTAAACGAATCGATTATTATGCACAGTTACGACTACACAAGGAATAACCTGTGTTTTGCATATGGTAATTGCTAATTCCTAGCTCGTCAATGCACTATGCGGTTATTTGACCTACTGAATAATTATTTATGACCTATATAAATTGGTAATTGGTCTGCTTTTCACACATGTGATCTACGAACTGTAGATCGCGCTTCCAGAAACGGCATCGGATTAGACTGGAATCTGGAATTTACTACGGTATATGACAACCGTTTTTATTGAACAAATGAAATTAAATTCGAGTAGGAAACCATGATTAACTTGAGATTTAGAATTTGTGTACAGGAGAATTCAAGCGAGCTTTCCAATATGACCAGATTTACTCGGAACGAGCAGAGCAGTTCGAGCATGAGTGCTTCCAAGCGGAAATCCAATCACTTCACTGGAATCAGATCCGGATGGGAATTTCTCATTTCCGTGGCTGCTCATGCACACAAAAGATTATAAAATATTTAGATAATTTAAATTAAATACGCTCATTTATATAAAATTTGAATTTTAATTTAAGTTACCCGAGATTATTGTTCAATTGACTCTCATGACAGAGCGTTCCAGATGCAATTCGACTCATATGCCCTTGCTCATTCTCCGTTTCACTGTCAGAGCTGGAGCCATAGCCCGTGGCTGTTCCAGGTGGATTATTCGTAAATGATCTGGAGTTTCGAAACAAGAGTTCGGTCGACTCGGATTCCTGTCGATAGAAGATTTAAAAAAAAATAATTTTAGAAATTTCAATTACAAGTATCCCAAGCAATCAGCTGTACCTGCATACGAAAATTAAATGCTTTTTCCCAATCATTTTAATCGTTACATCTCTTATATTACCTTGCTAACAGTTGGCACTGCTGAGGGAGGACCCTGCATCTGCATCACTGATGCTCCTGCTTCCTTGTTGAATTTTGAAGTTGACTTTTTAGCACTATCCATTTCGATTTAAAATTTATTTTTATTTCAATTAAACTCGGCTCAGATTGATGAACTAAGAGTAATTGTACAGTAACAGGATGAACTTAGCATTAATAAAAATTCAAATTTCGAAAGTATGAATATGTTAAGGATGAGACCTGTTCAAAAAACTGAATTGCTTGGATTTAAATTTTAAATGTCAACAAATCATGGGCAATGGGATTACAATTTCATAGCTACCTTGGTAATACACGTTACGCTACCGTAATTACTTTTACATATTTAATTAATTCGGTAGATCCAGGGTAATTTGAGTAGTGCTGGTTTGGTCCCCGTGGGTAGATCTAATTGGGTGGCATTTTTCGATGCCATGAAAAAATCGAATATGTCATAAAAAGGAAGACTTTTGCAATAGGAAATTGAATGCTGGAATAAGTAAAATTGGTCTATAATTCCAAAGGTTAGGTTAGGTTTTGGTCATTTGGGTATTTCAAAAATCTAACCTAACCTAT
>JAQFYT010000303.1:0-28464 GCA_034694925.1 Ceratophysella denticulata
TTTAAAGAATTTTCAAGAAGTAAACAAACAGTAAACAACTACAGGGCGACAACGCGACGGGCCATGGTTGCCATGGCGACACAGGCTAGTTTTCAATAAATTTCATATTTTATGTATCTGTACATCGTATATTGGTATTGGATACCTGATGCCTGAACAGCTTATGCGACGAAAGGTTATTGTTAAGTTGTTGATGCAATATTGATCACAGGTGATCTCGGATGGCGGCGGAGTAAATCTAACTCCCCTCCTAGGGAACCGTAACGATATCCCGCTGCCGCGCTAAGGTTAACTCTAAACTGCAAACTTCTTTTCTTTTCCAGTTGATGATATACGTAGTTTATGCTTTTCTGCTTCTGGGCCTCGACTCGACATCGCGGAACGGCTTTGCTGTCCTCTCAGTCCTCCGCTGGTGTTTGGTCGTGAGTTTTGTTCAGTTTTCAATACATAGTACCGTTAACGATTTTGTGATTATTCGGCCAGAAGAGTAGCTCAACTAAAATTATGACATGGATTTGCGGTTCATAGTTCATTCATGCAACTCCTTCATTTACTTAATTCTAAATCCCTTGACTGACAGCACTATCGCTGTTTTTCTTTCAAGCAATAATTGAATACATTCAATTGGTTAAGTTTTTAAAAAAAAAAATTAATATGAATTGAATTCGGCAGGCTCTTATCTGCTGTCTGTGAAAATGGTGATCCCAATGACAATGACAAGTCATGGTCAGCAGCAGCAACCTCGAACACCTGCTCAGCAATCACCGTATGCTACAGGGTGGACTCCACAACAACAACGACCTGTTTCTCCTATGAGTTCGTATGATGCTCGTTCTTTTTCAAGACAAGGTAGGTGGCAGGTGGCTTCTAGCTAGGCTCTAGGCTCCAGGCTGTCCTAAAACGTGGATTGGATCGTAAAGTACGATGGTAATAATACAAAAAAGTAATTATCTAATATAAAATATCCTTTGCCTTTGGCTAAAATAGGAGATGGAATGACCCGTCTATCACCAACCTCACCCCAGCGATCCGGCCAACAGACTACCTCACCAACATCACCTACCAGAATGCCGCCTCCACTCGGTCAAACCCCAAGTCGAGGAATTCTTTCACAGAGACGCGTCACAACGGGTCAAATGAACTCTACGAGGACTAATCGAACACAGAATGATACTGGAAGACAGAATCGCTTGCCGTCAGCTGGAAACTATGCTCCCAGCCCTCAAGCCTCAACTGGAGTTGTGCAGAATATTCCAGAGTCGATTGACCGAGCGGGGAAGATCATGGAAGCCTTGTACAATCGTGACCTTCAGAATCCTTCAATTTTTAGTTCACTAGTAGGAGCAGAACAATCTGGGCTACATCCAGTGAGCGGTCTTGTTGACCAGGACTATCCTGGTGTCATTGAAAGAGGACTTCTGGGTGATAAACTTTTCACTGTCCAGCATCAAACGAATATTCCTCCAGAGCTTCGAGAATTGCTTGCTCGTAAGTCCACAGTATATTAGTGCTAACTGTGAACATTGGTGCCTTGGTGCGGTATCATAATACCTAATTTATTCTAACTAGAATCCGAAATTGGTTCATGCCATATGGGTCTTTTTCCGGAAATCTATCGTGCCTGGATGACAATTGATAGCGATCTGTACCTTTGGGATTTTCGTGACGGGTAATTCTCATTGCTCGTTTTAGTGCTCAACGATTCAGATTATAAACTTGTCAGTTGTTTTTATGTGTTGTTCTGGAATCTAGGAGTGACTTGTCATTTTATGATGGACTCAGAGAGTCAATTTTGGGATTGGCTTTGGTTCCATTGAAGAAAAATGTATTCAAATCAGCAATTCGACATTTGCTCTGCCTCAGCACTCCTTCACAAATTGTTATTCTGGGATTTATTTTGAGCAGTGGAGAACCACGATCTTCTCCAAATCCAATGCGAAAAGCGAGTAAGTATGGCAGCTGTTTTAGTTTTGGATAGACGAGGGAGTTTTATGTAATGAATACCATGACTCATAATTGATTTTTTTTTCAAAAACTACGTTTAGCCTTGGAACTTGTGCCTCATCCCATATTTACGCTTTCATCAGAGCAGCTTACGTTCCCTGTAATTGTGGCCTCAAATTCTGGAAGAATTTTTCTTGGAGGCTCCGATGGTTCGGTTCATGAGGTTGAATATCAGGTATGTGTTACGTAATACTTATGCAAAGAACAGACTTTTTGTTCATAATTTCATAATAAGTCAGTGTAACGATGTTGTATGAATGAACAGGCTGGGCGAGGGTGGCTCCGTGACAGATGTTGGAAAAAGGACTTGACCAGTTCTTACTTTGCGTCATACTTGTCCAAATTCTTTACTGTTTCAACGCCGTCCCCAATAATGGACATTGTGATAGATAATGAGAGGAATATTCTCTTCACGTTGAGTCAAGCCGGTCAAATTCAGGCCTTTGACTTGGGGGAGGACGGAACAACATTCTCACGTCTGGCTTCACTCTCACAAGAGACTATTATTAATAGTGTGATTATCACTTCCAAGAAGACTTTGGAAGCGAATACTGTTCGTAACATTTTGGGAATAGCGGTAATTGAGTATGGTAAGTGATCTAGCTTGTTTAGGGTATTTCTATGAATTACTTTACTATCTAATCTAGTATTTGCACCAGCAGCGCAGCGTATGGTAATTCGTATTTTTGTGATTTACAGGTGAACTTAACTTGGTGGCAATGACCCAGGAGGGTACTCGACTTTACTTTACTTGTCTTCCACGGCCTGGATTGGGAATGAATCCTTCCACTCGACCGTCAACCCTAAAATTAGCCCACATTCGACTTCCACCTGGTTACGCACCAATGTCAAATACGAAACGCCCGTCAGGCTCTCACATTGCTTATTATGGAAATGGTAAGTACTTACTTAGAAATGAAAGTTATTGGTTCAAATTATTCTTTATAATAACTGGCTTAAAATGTTGACGTGTACAGGTTTGTGTGCATTGGCAACGCACTCGTCTCATGATTCGGATGTAGTTTGGCTCATCATGCCATTCCTTTACCCAACTCAAAACTACACTGAAGTCTCGAGTATTCATGTTATACCGGGATCCACGATTGAGATGAAGGAAATTAAACCGAGGGATGTGGATCCAAGGGTCCTGGAACAACCAGAAATACTAAGCCAGCACCTACCGTGGAGACGGGAAATTGTCATACTGACCTCACATTGTGTTACTGTTCTACGGGCTGCGAAGCCGTACGAATTACTTCGTGACCTTTTAATTTCACGCCAAGGGCCAGAAAATATAAAGGGACACTTCGAAATGACTCAAAACAAAGTTCATCCATTGGCAAACTCCGTTTTGTTGGCTACACACCCATTCCTGCTTCAGGATAACAATGTGAGTGCTCAGCCACAATTCCGTAGTGTAAAATTGAGTGTGTTTTGATTTCTTATTCATTCCATTTTTTTTTCAGGTGTACGAATGGGCAACCAAGGCACTTTATCTGTACGGTGGTGGAACAGAAGTGAGCATGCGATCTGTTCCAGGTGGACATCGTGTTAGCTTCGACCTTAGATCATCCTCAGGTGAGTTGAAGAACATGTTGATGTTGATATATTTATTATTAATTAGGCCCTCTCTACTGAACCGATATACTTGAACTCATCAAATCATCGGTATCAAGCAGAGGGAAAATTAAACATATATCACTGCTTCCAAAGAATATTCCTGTCGTGTTCAATACGGCTGTAGCATGGGAGCGTGGAACATACGAAAATCAAAAATATCGAGAAAAGTTACTCGAGTATACCGGCTAATGTCTTTGCAATTTCAAATCTCCAGGATTCCAAGATACTGGTTCCGGTGGCGGTGACCGGAATTTCGGAGGTGATGGAATGTACCAGCAACAGCAACAAGGCCGTTCAGCAAATACGAGTTTACTCAGTCCTTCAAGTCCAACTCTGGGCTCTCCGGCCATGTCCTCCACATTCAACTATGATCCAATGTCTCCAGGAACTCCGGGTTCTTTTGCTTCACCAACCTCACCACAACAGGGCCCAACACCTTACACCGGAAATCCACAACAGTTCCCTACCAATCTTCAGCCGCAACAGCTCTTTACGGGAACCCACATGGAACAATGGCCGTACTCAACGAGACACGATGCTATTTATACCGTGGTCGGAAGGATTCTGGGACCTTTCTGGAACGCAAGACTTATTCGATCCGGAACCGTTGACGGGACTAAAACCACTGTTGTACGACCAAATACGTTATTCAAAATGCTTTTTTAAGTTTTAATTGCTTATTTTTATCGATGGGCCTTTTCAGATCATGCCTAACCTCAATTCTGACCAAGTTACCTATACTATCAGTTTTTTGCAAAGCCTTCACAACTTCATGGTCAATAATCCTTCGTTGTACGTGACCAGGTAAGCAACTCTGGTGTCAGTTTGGTTCCGCTGCTGCGCTTTACTCACCATAGTTAATTTAATTTTGTCTTGTTTCTCCAGTTACAAGCTAAACATCAATCCTGGGCAGATGAGTGCTACTCCTGACGGTCGCCGACTGATGAACTACGAATTGGAAAAGACCTCAATGGCTTCCCTGAAGAACTTTCTTAGCCAGGCACTCGAGGTTTTGGGAATGTGGAAGATCTTGTGTGATCATCAATTTCACATTGTGTTGAAAGTAAGACGGTTGTCGTTGTCTATTTTAGCCCAAGTGCTCGTTTTTGTATAAATTTTTTAAGGTAAACTGTGCTTTTTAGGGTGTCGACGAGAGACTTCATAATGCAACATTGCGAGATCTTGTAGTCGGTGGGCAGAACACAATTTCCGTTATTATCAACGCTCTTATTACTAAGTGAGTATACATTGACAGACCAACGTTCGTGTCAAATGTTGCATGTGAGCCATGTATTCATACCCTTTATTATGGTCTCCTTACACTTTAGATATTTGGGAGATAACGCTGCAGTGGACTCCATCAGCTTACGGCTGCGTGAAGTTTGTCCAACTCTATTCAAGAATGAAGATGCGATAGGTACCAAAGTGGCAGAGCTATTAGCTAAAGCTAAAAATACAACTGATGCCGCTGAAAAGACGAGCTTGCTTCAAGACTCCTTGGTTCTATGTGAACAAATGTGTGGGAATGGACGGGTAAATATCCGAAATTTCTGTAATCAATTCTCGGATCTTGGATTTCCGTTGGGGGCTGTAAGGCTTGTATCTTCTGCTGCTAAAGCAAGTGACCCGAATCAACTCGCACTCCTCACTGTGAAGTCAACTGCAAATCTGGACCATGCTGCTATTATAGCCTATAACAACAGATACGAAATTTACAATATTGTTTTCGACATGCTCCAGAATTATCTGGACACGTCAAGTCACCAGTCACCTTTATCTGGCCGTAAATCTGATGAACGGTTACCATCAACAAAATCCGCGATCTATGCTGATGAAACCATTCGTGCAATTTTGAGCTCGGAAGACGAAACGTTTCATATTATGCTCTACAATTGGTTGTTGGAAAGAAAGTTGTATGATCGACTTTTGGAAATTCAGCATCAGTTTTTGGATTCATTTCTACAACGAGCGGCTGAGTCCGTGGTTTCAGGGAAATGGCCACGGAGTACTATGAACAGTAATGACACTCGAGTATTGGATCTATTGTGGAGATATCACGAAATGAACCAAAATCATTTAGCTGCAGCACAAATATTATCAAAATTGGCGGAGTCTTCAACGTAAGCATTAATTAATTGTTTCGTTTACCACGTTTCCATTTCAGTACTTTACGTATTCTATTCTGATACAATGCACCAAGTGAATTCATGTATTTACTTCTAGGTCTGGGCTAGACTTCCAACACAGATTCGAATACTTGGCTCGTGCTTCAATTTGCGCTAAGGGAATTGGGCGGCGAGGAGAGATTCTGGATACGTTGGAGGATAAAGTTGAGGTTGCACAAATCCAGAAAATGATTATTGAAGCACTTTCCAATCGTGGGAGCAATCTTTCCGGCCCATCAACTTCATTCGATCATGCAGCTGGAAATGAAATTAAAGCCATACAAGATGCAGTTCACAGACTCAATTCACAACTTTTCAATATTACAAATGTAAGGCCTAGACAGGAATATCATGCTTTAGATCTCTGTGTTCTTTTTATCGAACATTTTGCGTGTTTCTCTAGTTGTACGCTGACTTCGCCGTCCCATTTAAATTGAATGAAGCTAAGTTGGCAATATTTCATTCGGCTGGACATTCTGACAAAACTTTGATTGAGACGCTTTGGGCTGATATCATTGAAGCTGGTAAGGCTGTTACACTGAGGTTGATCTAACTGTAGTCATTTATTGGTTTCTAAAGGTATATTTCATTGTTGCAGAACTGAGTACCAGCAGTCGCCAGTCAATGGAGTCTCAAATGGAATTAATTCGAAGAAAATTGGTTACACTTGGCAGAAAGTATATTGCCTCACCAACATATTTCCCTCTCGGTATGTGAAATTAGCCCTACTTCACCCCAACCAACATACAATAGACGAAGTGTCCTTAAAAGTACGTTTTTTTGTGTAAAATGTCTCTAATACAAATTAAAATTCGATTTAACAGAATATTTAATTGAACATTTGGAATCCATGAAGCCGTCCGAGAAAGTGGATGAGGGTTGGGTTTTTAAAACCATGCTCGAAGTCGGTGTCACTTTTACGGAGTTACTAACAGTTTACGAAAGGTATTTCACAAATCAAATCTAAAATCGGATACATAATGCTGATGTTTTGAAGTTTGAGCTTTTATTATCAAATTATTAACAGACTTTGGAGAAAAGTAGTTCAAGGACCAAACAGCACTTCCGGTGCGGCAGAAACTCAACTGGCGCGTGTGGTAATGACCATGGTTACAATGTTTTTGAACAGTGAAGTTGAAGTTCGTCTACATCCACCGCAAATGTAAGATTATTTAATCTCTATTATGAATTCCCAGTATTCTAATTCAGGTTATGCTTATATCATGCTCATTCTTCATTTTTAAAATAGGGCTGAGCTAATCGAGAAATGTAAAGACATTATAGCGGCAATGATTGTTGAATTCTCTTCCAAGTTTGAACGTGAGGCACAAGATATTTCTGCCCTCCTGAATGCCGTGAAGGATCGACTCGACAGACATCGTTAAGTAGTTGTTTCCATTCCGGATTAATTTCAAGCACTAGTAACTCCACTTCAAACTTTTTGTCCGCATCTACTGCCAAGCCTTATACTGCCATAAGAAACATTTTATACTTTGTATACTGCGTCTAAGCGGATATTGGTATTATTATTTATTTTCAAAAAAGAAATGCGATTTTTATTATTATTATTGTTTTGTGCTGTATCCGGTTCAGTCAGAGGGTAAAGTGGGAATTATGGCAGTACACACGGTGGTAGTTTCATAATGCATGAACTATGAACCATTCATTCAAAATAAAATAGTATTTCTTAAGTTTCTGGGGCTTTCCAGTTATTTAGCTCCGATAACCTAAACCTTCTCTTCGCACACTGACACTACAAATTACATACAATTGTGATGTTGCATCTTGTACTAAGTACTGTTGTCGTTGTGTATACTCAAGCATTGAGACATTTTCACACTGTTCTTTAGATTCAATCCAGAATTATTAAGGTTTTTTGTACCTATAAGTATTTTCATAAGGTTTGTTGAGCAAACGACTGGCATGAGACATGAGACTCAATAAAAGAATAGAAATCCATAAACATGAGCTGAAAATACGCCGTTGTTGGTTGTTTATCGATCAAATTCGTCATTCTTCGTGGAGTAGGACTTGAGTAAATAACATGTTTATGAACATTGTGTTGAGTAAATTGAAGTTCAGGTGAGTGGCTGAGGAATAAATACCCTCTGTCTGCACCCTATAATTATGGGAGGATCCACTTGCCTGACCTTTCCATTATGCATGAGGAACCACCACGGCATTGTCTGCAGAGTCAATTCCAGTCCAATTATTGTTTTTATGAGTTGATTACGTACAGGTTTATTGCCGTTTACTTGAATAATGTGGTGTTGTTTTGGAATGAATTGCATGCAGGATGGATGGTTGAACCCTCCTCTACTTAGATAGATACGTAGGCAATGGATTTATCTTGTTTACTTTGTGTCCTGTTTTTCATGACGAAAGTTTATGTCGTAAAACTGCATTATTATTTCATCCCTAAGCTCAAATCCGTGAATTAATAAGTCACCGTTTTACTGTAATTGGAGGGACTTCGGGAAACATTAAAATAATTTTTGCGTTTTGTTTTTACGGAGCTGTACACTTTGGAATCCATAGTAGAAATGGAATTAAAGTTAATGAAAGCTGAAACTTCAAATTCCTGAGAATATCAATAAAACAATGTTTATACGGACAGACTGAATTTTCTGTTATTGGAATTTAGTTTCAAATTCGGAGTATTCGTTAGTTCAATTAACTATCCGTTTCCTTCCTGAACATAAACGACCTGGTATATTTATTTAAGTCGATCAACGATACGAACAAAATTCTGAGAATTCTTGCAAAGTCCGAAATTTATGGGCGCGGCGTAGTTATGAAAGTAAATTAATATGACTACGACGTAATTCTGCCAGTTCAGCAGAGCTCCGTGACCTGTGTTAATAAAATCCTTCAATTTCTATATTGAATCCGAGTCCCCATTGAGAGAATTCATACTAATTTTGTGCTATGTGTATGAGGCCTCCTGAATCCTAATTTCTTTTAATAGTAGTTTTAGTAATCGTATCGTAATTCGTACGTAATATGAGATGCGATACTACTTCGAAGTGAAAAAAAAAACATGAGTAGAGATAACGCGCTCAATGTATTGAAGAGTGTGTTTGTGATTATTTATGATTAATATGCTTTCGATCCCAGGGTGTTATGGTCTGGTGATTTGGTTAGAGTTCGTATTTTGTGTATTCTTAGTTTTGTTTCTGTTTATTGCTTACAATATCTTCTATCAAAGTCATCGCAAATCCGAGATAGGAGTCAACCAAGACAAAACAAAGTAGTGTTTAGAAGGATTTCATGATTAGATTATAGAACCTGAAGGCCAAATGAGACGGTCGTGGCCAAATGGGATACCTCGCTCACGTGTATAGGAAGCTAGACAAGAAAATAACGGGATTAAGTACATCCATTAGTCTGGGTTTTGTGGATTATCAACAAAACAACTATACCCCCAGACCTCAATCTTACTTAATCCTATTCCAAACATGTTTTTGATACTATTTATAATTCCGAACAAACTATTTTTATCTTTTGTTGACATCTCCAAAACATGCGACTCATCTTCTTCCTTCTTTATTCGTATACCAAGAATATCTATGAGATTAGATCATCTGATTCAGATGTAAACAAAGTTTGCAAAAGCGAGTTAAATAAGACCAGAAAGGTCTAGCGTCTACCAGGATGCCTCCGGCATAATGTAGGACGTAAGTATGCTTTCACTTTTTTGCCCGCTTATGTGAATATGTAACCAAAACATCAATTTTAATGACTTCTCTGAATTTTTGTATAGCGTAAGGCGTAACGCGCATTGATGACTGCCTGGAAGCTGCATTTATGACAAAGTACTTGCGTTACGACTTACCTTACATTCGTGAACAGTTATATTTTACTACTAAATACATAACATATGCGGACTTCAGCAGATAATCAATACGGTTTATAAATATTACATAAATAAAAGATATGAATTACCGAGAAAAACAAAGTTGCGTTGTAATCTTGTGATTTTTGCTGTGATGTACTATGTATGTATAGTTAGTTCTTTTTGGCTCCGTGTAGCTCCAGCGAAATCTCGTATAACATTAGCAAATGGTCCTGAGTCCTGGCGCGGCGGAGCGGAGCTTCAGCCCATATCATTATTCATGGTGTCATGTTTTCTGTATTCGGCTATGTCACCATTAATCAACGCTCAGGACTCAATATTCATACACTTGAAATGTGTGTAACATAACGTGAGCTATACGCACATGCTGATAAATTCGCAATACGTTACGTTATAACCGCGTGGTTTGCTGTTGGCTGTTATAAGTTATAATTTTGGCGTCATGTGGTACACGGATGTGGATTCCGTCCAGGTCCATCATCTTCCGAACGGATTCCATTCTCGAGTGCGAGTAAACAAACAACAACAAATAGTTCTAAGAATGTGCGAGAGAAGTATCAGGGTACCTAACTTGTAATTCCATACTACTTCGTCAGTTCCAGTAATTTGGGAACAACAATTTTTTTTAGATGAACTGTAAGTGAGGGTGAGACATACAGATGCATAGACACACACACCTGGTGTTTTTATTGTTTGGAACTCGTATCTAAATATTGGGTGTCAGGCAGGCGATGGAATAACTTGACGGTACACATTGTCCATTCAAAAACAGACACGACAAGGACAATACCTAATTATCCGCCATCGAATAATGCAAGCTCCATTTTCTACAATATGGATACAACATTATCTTAACCCTACCTTACAGCCTTATCTTAGAAACTGTGTAGGTATTATTTGAAGATTTGAATTTCTGAATAAAAGATGGTTTGAGATGGTTTTTGGTTTTGAAAAAAAAAACTTGAGCTTTCAAATGATTTCATCGCTCAACGATTTAGCTGTCAGTCTTAAAAATGCATTCATTCGTGGAATTGTGCACGAACAGACGATGTGTACCATTCTATAAGACCCTTCTGGTCTAAAAAGCCCGTTTGTAACAATTAACTCACTAAAAATGTTTGAAAAAAACGAAGTAAAAATAGAAGTTGAAGTCGTAATGTTAAGAAATGACGCTTTTCCCCCGCCGCGCCAATATTCAAAACATAAATTTATTCACTTTAGAGCATTGAGATTTTCATTGGTGTATACAAATTAATTATTGGTGACATAGTCACATGTCAGCGTGAATTTGTCTAAAAAAATTTACATCTCAATTATGCAATAATGAGAGAAAACTATTTTTCTGCATAATGAGAACTGGAATAAAAAAATTAGCGAAAACACAAGCTGGAATGCTTTCTCGTGGGCCTGATATTGTCGTATACTAGACTTGTGGCATTTATTTTGCAGGGAGGAGCACGGATTTCGGCCAGGCAGACATTCGGCAAGTTGTTTATACGGAATTGGCCTGCATTATGCATACCTAGGTACATTGGTTACAGTAGCATACAGCATAGCATAATGTACATATACCTAGCAGAAGAATGTTATTGAGTTTGGGTCTCTGGCTGGTTGCTGGCTGCCAACGAACTTTACTCTTCATTCAGTCATCTCGGCTCGGAACCTAAACTGTGCTCCTGTGTGTCTTCACTGCCGAATAATTCATCACATTCTCACGCAGGTCACTTCACTCCGAGAGGTCAAAGTGCACTTTGCACTTGGAAACAAGGCGTCTGTCACGCAGCCAACACGCTCCCAACCAGAACTCGACTGACATAGTATTGGACATACAACATATCACGTTCAACGTTGAAAAGCGAACGTACACGTCAAAAGATAACAGCGTCAGACTTCTGGACACGTGCTACACTATTAATGGTCATCTGTGACTTCCGTCGTCTTGAAAGTTTCGGAATTAATTCCAGTAGTGTCCAGGCTGATTACTTCGAGTTGGAACTGAAACAAATTATAAACATTGCTTATCCTAGCAGTGACCATTGCATTGGACAGCGTGAACTGAACAGCTAAATACAAAATAGTTAATAGACTGAGTAATTCCAAGTGGAATTATGTAGGTTCGAGTGACTTATTCTGGAGCGGCCCAAGCGCTCCATTTTTTCTTGTGTGAGTCATCGTATGGTGGAGGTGGTCAGAAGAAAATGCCCTGCTCGTCCGGAGAGCTCTGGGGTCACCACCTCATGCCGCAAACCATCGATCTCGACATCCTTCTCCCCACGGGTGTCGTCGTCCCACTCAAATGTACACGGGACCAAACTCTCTTCCAGATCAAAGGTGAGAATATCTTAATATCTTAAACGTATTATTACCTAACATAATATATTTCTCTTTTCTTGTCTTCTGTCCAATGTCGTTTGAATGCATAATGTGAGTTGCAGAATGGAACATCAAATTCGTTGTATACTTACCGTTTAATCAACATCAACGATTTAGTTTTTTGACAGTCAGTCTAACTAGACGATGACTGGTGACGTACTTAGATTGTAAATAAAATTACGAAATTTCACAATGTATTATGTGTTATATCTTGAGCTTAAGTTTTGATCTAAGTACATCTCTTGCAGACTCTTATGCAATGCGCCCACTGCGTGCCATGTTTGTGTCAAGAACAACAAATGTGATTCTTAGTATGACGGACCGTTATGCATGTAATACGTACGAAATATGGTATTGCTGTGGAATGAATGAGTAAGACTTCCTTACAATACAACATTCATGAAATCAGTAGCTTGAGCTTACTTTAATGATATTTTGCCAAGAAAAACAAAACAAAAAAACAGAGCAACATAAACTAGTTCTAAATGTTACCGGGTTCTGACTATTTGGTTAAATTCTGGTACGAAGGTTTGTGGAGCACGACACATTCCAAAGATGAGGATAAGTACGGACACGTGGAGATACGATATTGGTACCTGACATACTGACTTCAGCGACATCAAACATAAGCGACTTAAACTGAAATTAAGTATGATAATTTAAGTAGAATTAAATAATGGCAAATGGAAAGTACCTATCAGATATGTAATACTGATGATAAAGTTATTTAAATTTTCGTCGGTCGGCTGTTGTGCTGATTTGCTGATGGCGTCGTTGACTGATGAGCGATGACCATGACTCAACTAAATTTTCCCAGGGTATATTATATGTGTTTGTGTCGAGTCCCCAATATCGGTATCCATGGATTGCGCTTTGGCAAAAAAAAAGACATAAAAGACTATGATTTCCAAATGCAAGAGTTTGGCCTAGTTTTGGTCGTGTATAAAGCGTTTTTGAAATTGCAAAACTTAATAAATAATTTGAATTGAAATTGTTATATTTATTTTGAACGAACGACAAAACGACGAGTGTTCTTGTTCATTAGCCGTTATTTATTAAGATGTATATATTTGTTTTTTCGCAGATCAACTCTGGAGAGAAGGTCCGAATTTTCCGTACTTTCACTTAATTCACAGAAATATTGCCTACGTCTTCGTGTCGGTCACCTCGGACGCTAAGAAGGAAGAGTTTCATGACGAGAGTCGGAGGCTCTGTGAATTACACTTATTTATTCCATTTCTCAAACTCGTAGAGCCCAATGCAAGTACGAAGCAGGAAAATATACTCTCGTCACAAATAAGTAAGCTCATATTTCGTATACTCTGCGGTATATCTCATATCCGACTAACTCTTCTTGGTTCTTGAGATGAAATTACTTGATATTTAGATCAGCGATTATTATTATTTCTATTCTAATGATGTTTCTTCTGATTTCATTACAGCTGTAGCCTTAGGTTTTAAAGTTAATAAATTGGATGAAATTGATGCTTTGGAAGTTGTTGAATTTCGTCGTGAGGCTGTGAATCTATGTCGTGAAGTAGTGGAATCCAGAGAAAGTACTCCGGATATTCATGCACGCTATGCTTACTCTGCCCAAATCTGTACTACGAAAGTACCGTCAAAACTGTGTCATGGGGAATCTGTGATGTTACGAGTTTGGGTTGACTCCACTCGTACTGTGATGGTGAAAGTCAATAGTGAGGCAAATGCGGATACAGTGGTTCGAGAAACGCTCGAGAGTTCCTCTAAAAAATCCGGTGTTCATGAATTTATACGTAATGATCAACAATATGTTCTGAAGATATGTGGTAGAGAAGAGTACCTGCTAGGAACTTGTCCTATTTCAAAATATAAGGTAAGACATATCGAATTTGTTCGATTCGATTAATTTTGAATTTCAAAGTTGCGATAACCAGCCACCCACAACCGTATAGTTTTCGACATTAAACCTATTTACTACAGAGTTGATTTAAACATTATTGGTAGGTAGGTATGAATTCTTGAGTTTTTCGAGCGTCTGCGTAAACAGTATTTACCAAATAGGTACGCTTTTCCCTGGAAATTCGATATTGTTATTGCTCCTTGCTCTACTTCCAGGAAATGAATTTAGGTACTAGTAGTGGGAGTGTGTTTGTGTCATTTCTTATGTAATAATACGTTGTGGATTGTGGAAAGCTTAGCAGACAAAAACCATACATACGCACTCAATCGCATTGTCTTCCTCTTGTTTTGGTTTGAGTTTGACTGAAGTGGAATGATTATTTTTTCTGCTTTCTCTGTCTCTAACGTAATAGGTACATCTATAGACAATTATACATATGGAACCCGTTGTGTCATTTCTCCGCAGCAGACAGTCCCGAGACCCCGACACCCTTGTTTTTGTGCAATTTTGTTTGTATGAATGTAGTATCTTCTTGACTATGCCAGGCTGGCTAGGTTTTGATTTCAGGCTTCGGTCCCAGACATACCCATGCCAGGCAAAGGGAATTTAACTTGAGCCAGCCAGACATATTTTTTGCATGTTTTTTGGTGGGACACTGACACTGACAGGGTAATAATATCATGTTGAAACTTCGAAATGTACCTACCTAATGGATTAGATTGTCCTATAGACTACAGAAGTGTTCCATCTTCTGCTGTAAGTATTATAATTTGTTTTCGCCTCTTCTGCAATGCCACTCCAATGCTTGGCTATTCTATTGTACCTAATTTATGTCTGTGCCCCTCTGCTGAATGCTAACAGTAAGTATTTACTTTTCTACGCTGTTTAGACTTTGTTTTTGTTATTAAACTGATTGGAGGGGAACTATGGATTTGTTGTTGTTATTCTTCCTGTTTTCGTTTTCATTACAAGTCTAAGGTCTTATATTAGGTACACACGTCTGGTTTTATTTATTCACAAGTTTACATGAAAAAAATTCAGGCCGGCAGGTTAAGCTTGGTACCTAATGTAGGAAGCGAAGACAATTGTTCAATTGTACGTGTCCGGTCGTCGCGTCGCAACTTCGTCTGGGTGTCTGGGAGTAATTTTAATTTTGCATATAGGTAGTACGCCTCGTCATATACCAGACCAGTTCATGCAATGCTATTATATGTATTGTATTGTATTGCCTTTAGTTAAGGGCCGCTAGTTAGACAAGACAGGACAGGATATGGGCACAAGGCGGCATAACTACACAGGCAGACCAGACCAGACCCAGACAGACAGACAGGTGGGCTTGGATTTGTGTGAAATGTAAACAATGCTGGTTTAGTCGTAAACATTAATTATTATAGTACATAGTAAGTAAACCAGTTACAACACCTTTCGAGGTCGTTGGTCCAAGGTGATATGAACAAGGAGTTGTGTTTTGGAATGAGCTTATCAGTAATGCTCGCATAAAACTCCAAACTTGGATAAAAATACAAAATAGAGATTAACAAACTATTGGATTCATGTGTTGGTAGTACTTACTTAACATATATTTACGTCATAAACTTTTGTGTAAAAGAATTAAAAATAGGTCTCCAAAATAGACTGAGCTATATTAAAACCACAATCGAAAACAATGTCAATGTTGTAGGTACCGCTCTTGCATAAGGCGCACTTGAGACTTGTTTACAAACTTTCCTACCTAATCAATACATACGAAGCTCGAAGCTTATAATAAATATTTTCGTAAACAGGAAGCAATTTGATACTTGTATGGACACAACAATACATTTTGTACCTATTTAGTACAGCACAGGAGATATGGACGTGTTCATATGGACGAGGAGAATTTAATTCAATAAATCTGTTGCGTAGAACATACGATAGGTATTCGTAGCCCTTGCGGCACAGATTTTAATTATTTTAGGCGGTAATAACGCAGTGTCATTGATAAGAAGGATAGATTTTAAAAGTGCATTTGTTTACTGTAATGTTAATTTTAATAAATGCGATTCATCACTTCTCTCTTGCATAAACGATACACGTGATTGCACTAAAAACGGAGTGGATAACCTTCAGCTCGGATGTAGAACAACAGAATTATCCTCGTGTGTGGCTCTGTATTCTGCATAGATAGATCTTCGTTGTGATATGAGCTAATCTTATTTTATGGATTTGTTGTTGTTATTCATATGCATTCATGTGCTGAATTTGCATTCATTCATCATGCATAATGTACACGTCGACTAATACGTAATAGTCACATAGGAAATAGGTGTAGGTAATTAGTATGCATAATTAGGAGTTGAATGAACACAGGCTGGATTCTGAACTGACCATGAGTCATTTCTTTTGTTCAAGGAACAGATATGTTTCATAAATACAATTACCAATTCCGAAAATGTTCATCCGAGCATCCGAATTTGCATTCTGTCCATGAATTGTATGTTGTATCTGTATGTTGTATGTAGCCTAGCATTAGTCTAGGATTGTACATTGTACAGAAGTAAATGCAGCTGTGGCGTTAAATTAATTTGATGAGAGACAAGAGGTATTAAAACTGGTTTAGCTTACGTAAATAGGTTTATTCGTAAGTGCAAACTTGACGATGGATACGAACTCATTTGAATGCATTTTACTAGAATGATGACAACGACCAACACGACAAATCAGTAATAGTTATTTTGTTGCTTCTCTAATTTACAGTATATACAAGACTGTCATCGTAAAAACGAGCTGCCACCTCTTTTAGAGTTTGTTGAAAGGCATAAACTCTACAGCAAGTTACCGAAAGAGCCCTTCCACATCCCAGCATACTATCGGTAAGAGGTTTTCTTAATTTTATTAGTATTTAATTTTTACGATCTGGATCATAAAACTAAAGATTAGCAGTCTCTTCTGAACTCAACCTCTTTCAAGACCATAATATACTTCCTACTTCTTTTTTCCAGACGACCCTACCGTATTAGTGAGAATGATACTGGAACCCCTGTTACGCATTTATGGAGAATCAACTACCCGTTACGTGTTCAGATATTATCCGCAACTTTCATAAATGCCACAGATAATGTAAGAACTGAAAACAAAGGATCATCTTGTACTCTCGTTTTCGTTCTATTGCCAGAACTCTATTTTAATTTTTAATTTTTACGATACAGGTTTGTGTAAAAGCTGGAATCTTTCATGGTGATGAACAATTATGTGGACTGCAGCAAACTACGACAATACCATTGAGTAATGGGCCAAGATGGAGCGAGCACCTGACATTTGACATTTCTGTAGCGGATATTCCCCGAAGTGCAAGACTATGTATTTCCTTGTGCAATGTGTCGAGAAATAAGAAGAAACAGGTTCGCACGACTTTTCACTGATACAGTCATCTTTGATTGAAAGAACGAAGATTTGGTACTTTATTTAAACACAATTCTTTTCTTTACAACTTTCCAGGAAGAGTACTTAATGATAGTCTGGGGAAATGTCAACTTATTTGACTTCAAAGGGCGTCTTATAACTGGGAAATGTCGTTTAGAACTATGGCCATCGCCACTCTCAATGGACTCAATGTCACTACTAAATCCGCTTGGAATAACAGGTATTACTGATACTGACTTGAGAGATATTCACTAATATAAGGTTACCATATATCGATAAAATGGTTTAATTTTATGGACAATGATTTCTGATTTTAGGAACTAGGTTAGAGAAAGAAGGATCTGTCTTGGAGCTGGAATTTGATAGATATTCCTCTCCCGTGTATTTTCCCGAAATGAAGGATATGTACACGCTTACTGGGTAATTATTTTCCTGAGATAAGTAGTTCGTCTCTTATGTTTATGCGTGGTGGCAATGTTATAATGTTCATGTTTCAAAATTGTTAATTTCAGTTATGTTCTCAGTGAGGAGCCAGGAAATTCCGACCCTCAACGTGATGTTGATTACATTGAAAGTCTTGTCAGACGTGATCCTCTCTGTGAAGTTTCAGAACAGGACAAGCATTTAGTATGGCAATATCGTGAATATTGTAAAACTCATTTCCCAGAATCTCTTCCTCGTCTTGTGGCTTCCGTAAAATGGAGTTCAAGGGAGCAGACTGCTGTCGTAAGAATTAAACATGCAATACACGATAATTTGAACAATTACATACAGAATCTATGTGTAATCAGTCATATGCGATTATTTTGTTTTATAGTTCTACGAGCTGCTGAAGGATTGGCAGAATGTATCAATGGAGACTGCTCTAGCGCTGCTTGACTGTAAATGTGCAGATATCTATGTAAGTATGGATCCCTAATAAATCATATCATAATCCATATTACGCTGTGTATTGAGTGAGATCGTTCAATAGTTTTTATTTTCTAAATATTAATTAGGTGAGGGCTTTTGCCATAAAGAACCTTGATCAGACTCTGTATGACTCGGATGTGATGGACCTACTACTTCAACTTGTACAGTCGTTAAAATATGAACCATATATAAACTCACCTTGTGCTATATTCCTACTAAGAAGAGCCCTGAGAAATCGTTTAATTGGACATTACTTCTTCTGGCATCTCCGTTCCGAAATATCCGGAAATTCTTGGTTTAACGTTCGGTTTGGTCTCATTCTGGAAGCCTATTGTCGTGGACTCTGTGGGCATTTAAAGTGTTTGAACAAGCAAGTGGAAGCCTTGGAAAAGTTGACAATGCTCACGGAGTCGCTAAAGGAGAAGAGGGATGAGACTCCAAAGGATCGACTGAGGTAAACCTGCGTTACATTAGAATACAGTTTTCTATGACAGAAGACAGAATAGAAATCTAATGCTCACTTTTCCCCATAGGTTTCTCGTCGAGCAAATTAAACAGCCTGACTTTTTGGAAGTTCTAGAAAATATTAAATCCCCAGTGAATCCTTGCATTGAATTAGGAAACCTTAAAGTTGAGTCCTGCCGGATCATGGACTCGGCCAAACGTCCGCTTTGGCTCGTCTGGCATAATAATGATCCCCTTGCAAAACAAGTCGGTAAGGCCCTGAATCCAGAACGATAGCGGTTCTGAAAAGAAAACTTTTCATACTTGAATTGAACTTCTGGTGCCTTGATCCTCCAGACACTAGTCTCTGCGTATTCGGAAAGTTGTTTCAATTTAGTACAATTTGATTAGCTGGTTCTTCTTCTATGGAGAAGTTTTCTTTTCACCCTCGTGTTTGTTTACTTAAAGTCTTAAACATGATTGTATGTTGTATTGTGGGCGTGCTTAAGATATCTTTAATAGATTATATTTAAAATGTTAATGGAATCGTTAACGAGTTGCTCAGTTTTTATATCCGCTTTTACGATTATTTGTCGCATTACAGGTATTGGAGAAACATCGGCAATTTTCAAGAATGGGGATGACCTTCGTCAGGATACTCTAACTCTCCAGGTATGTCAGCCTGAGTCAATGTGCTTGTGATCCTCCTTATTTACCTTTGTTGGTGGTTAGGGAATTATCATTTTAATTGAGAAAGTTGAGGAATTATTCGGCGTGCTCCTAAAGCGTTTCAAGGGAAGACGTTAAAACATTCCGTGATCAATCTAGTTTTGAAGGTTTACTTTACTAATCCTATACATGCTAGAGTTATCAATAATTCAACGTGCAGTGATCTGCCGCTTGCGTATGAGATAAATGGGGCTGGGTTTGATTTCTCAACCCTCCACTTTAATTGAACTTTCTGACAATGTTACACAGGTTATCAGAATGATGGATGAGCTGTGGAGGCGCGATGGCCTGGACTTAAAAATGCTGACATATACTTGCCTGTCCACTGGGAAACAAGCTGGTCTCATTCAAGTGGTGAGTTGAACGAGTCTCCAGTCGTGACAGATTGAGGGAATGCAGGTTCTGATGGAATACATAATTTATTATTTAAAGGTACCCAAAGCTCAAACTGTGTATACAATTCAACGACGAGCTGGTACTTTAGCTGCAATTCAAGTCAATTCTCGACAACTCTATAAGTGGCTCATTGAGAGGAACCGGGATCAGGAAAGTTGTAAAAGGGCCATTGAAACGTTCACGAAGTCCTGTGCGGGATACTGTGTTGCAACCTTTGTTCTCGGTAAATAGTCAATTCTTGATTTGTTTCTTGAACTGACTTAAAGTTAACGAGAAATTGAAATCAGCATTTTTTATGATTCTTCAGGAATTGGTGACCGCAATCCGGACAATATTATGGGTGAGTATTAATTTTAGTACTATGCTCTCGCTGTAGAAGCCTGCTTTGATAATAGACAATGCATTTTTTTTTGCAGTGGCTGAGGACGGGCACATATTCCACATAGATTTTGGACATTTCTTGGGACACTTCAAGAAGAAGTTTGGAGTTAACCGTGAACGAGTTCCATTTGTTCTAACTGAAGACTTTCTGTACGTCATCAGCAACGGCGCGGCCGAACCCAAGAAAAGCACAGAGTTTCAGAATTTTCAGAAATTATGTGGTCGGGCCTATTTAATATTGAGAGATCATGCCAACCTGCTCATCTCTCTCTTCACCATGATGCTCCCTTCTGGTATTGCGGAACTTCAGTCAATATCTGATATAGACTACGTACGAAAAACTCTTGCCGTAGATATGGATAAACAAGAAGCGCTCAATTACTTCCAAACGAGGTATTTACTATTTAGCTTATTTTTCTAGTCTTAAGCTATTTTGTGCTATTGTCACCATAAAAAGTTTCTGTAGCGAAGTGAAAACTCAATCACCAATCGTTTCCATGATGTTAATTAGCTGGGGTGCAGCTGTTTCCAGCTCTGTTCACTAAATACGTGGAAATATTGATTTCAGGTTCTGCCATGCCTATGAAGGAGGTTGGATTACAAAGTTGGATTGGTTCTTCCACTCAGTGAATCATATCAAAGATGTTAACTAAAGATGGGCCTAAATGGAATCTTGACGGGCCCATGTGATCGCGCCTCACAATAGTCAATCTGGGTCATCGTATTTCAGAGGTATCAAACTGCATTTCGTTATCTTCGTTCACGTTCACCTCAAGATTAGTTCTCAAAGTCTCATCTGAATTCCTTTAGGGCATTTTGTACTGAAATGAAACTCGCATTGCAAATATTATTTTACACGTCCTGATTCAACTTATTTGTAGTAATAGGAAGGTTTTTGTTGTTTCGCAAATATTTATACTTTGAGGTAAATAATAGCCGGATTCTGTGAAAGTTTAGTTGGTATCAAGTATCAATTAATACGTAGTATTTTTTTACCAATTCATTTTATATTGTTGTATTTATACTCATTACATTATGTTATGTTTTGTTGTGCCTTTTATACTAGACTATTCGTTAAGTGAAGAAGCCTTTTTGACCCATAAATACGTATTCTTGAGGACGGCCTATAATAAAATGAGCAATTTGTGCTTTATTATTTAACGTAGATATCTGACCATACTACATGCCATTGTGTTCTATAGCGATTACTAGTAAGTATGCAGTGAGTAAACGCAGTATTACAAAGTACGTAGATTGTAATCCAGTTACTTGTTACTTGTCAATTATCATATTTCTTGGGTACTTTAATGTTAGTGAGAGCGGTCTCTAATGATCACAATAGACGAAGTCAAGTTAAAAGGTTTTGTAAGTAGGTAGTGCATATTTCAGGATAATTTCAATGATACGGAACTCACAACGTTGACCGATTCAATTCCTGAAGGAAGAGTAATAAAAAGTAATAATTATTTTGTAAATACAAGACGCAGTAATTGTACGGATTTTAGACTGATTGTACATTTAAAGCTGTGCAGCGAATGCTTATCAGAACACCACCCTGTACTTGAACGTCGTCAGAAATAGCGCACAAACGCTGTCCCTAAATAAGACACTGAAGCCCAGGCCAATTCTCTAGGGTCGTCAATTTTGTGTAGATTCTTCATTTGGACCGGAAATTGGGACAATGTAGAATGCAACTTAGAATTCATTTGAACAAAAAGCCGTACGATTTCCGAGATATGTACCAACTGTTTGTATGAAGGGAAGACAATGGAAATTGAGTAGAAATGATTGGAGTGGGATGAGTGATCTGGAGAAGCCTTGTTTGCGGTGAGTTGTCTGGAATTGAAGCTGAGGAAGGAGTGAGTGGTTGACAGGGCTGAGGCAGGGAGAAACTGTCAAGGGACTCAGGATTGACTTGCTCAATTTACTTTTATCAAATACACAAAACAACAAACCCATGTACAAAATTCGTAAAAATATAAAAGAAGGAAAAATCTAGGTATTTGGATCTCCAGGAGGATTTCAATCAAATCTGGGCATTAGTTCTCCTACAATGGTTCATGAATATGACTGACTACCTGTAGCTCTGATGTGAATAGAAAGAAAGCTCTCTGGGTAGTACCAAGGTATGTAGGAAGCTGATCAATACAACCTAGGATTATTTCCATTTCCGTTTTCGTACTCCGTCTGCCAAATGCTGAGACTCCCCGTGAAACAAAAAAGATGAGGGCTTTGAATGAATTTCATGAGCAATCTCTCGAGGGTAATATTCCAATCCTCCCGACCTACATAAATATTCAATATTTCGGGGATCTACCTCTGCCCACGGATTCCAAAATATTTCCTAATGAAGAGATCTAAATTAAATCCAGCTATATACATATGTACATAAGGCACTATCTATGTAGGACTCATCCACTTGGAGTCGAGTCGAGTGATTGGATTCGTATTACCTACATGATTTGTAGGCAAATCAAATATATTTAGGGAAACCTTTGATGAGTGCAGATAGACCGAAATTTCATTATTATTCTCAATTCCGAAGAACCACCGCCCTCCATGGCCATACCAAGAAATTCGAGCCTGTACACGCAGTTTCATAAATGCCCGGTAGTATCGATAAGCTGGTGAAAGTATGTATTTCTCGAGGAAAGGAAATATTTAATGTGACTCGTCATAGTAGTATATCCATATACAGAAAATTATTGGCCGGAGTCGGGCGCTGAGAAACTATCCAGGAGATTTGTGGCGGAACGCCTTTTGAAATGGTATCCGGTGAGCTAATGGTGGTATTGGAGACACTACTACTGCCGGGTATTGAGTTTCATGGACTCGAACTCGAACTCTGTAATGTAATTATAGGGAATTGGTACAAATCGTGGTAATAGTGCCAATAGGTTTTCTCACACGCCATGATGGGCTTGGAGACTTGGAATGAAATTGAAACGAAACACTTTCACTTCCCAAGCCAACAAGTCCGAGTGACATTTGAGTCTTTAATTATGCCAGCCCTCTCTGTACACACGCCCAGGCAGGCTTTCTTCGGAGCCATGGCTTTGAGACTCCGCTTCGCTGTACCAACTTCCATGTTCCTTCAATGTTCGTCGTCGACTTGGACAATTACACACTTAGGCTTTCTCCCATAAGGTTTCTTGGATTACTTTCCCTGGGCTTTTTTTTTCCTTGCCGCCTTGCATGTCGTGTGTTGGCAGGAGACGGAAAGTAATTGAATCCCAATGGAATTAAACTGAAAATTCTCATCCCACTCTCTTTATTGAGTCTACAAGAATACGTAAGTCAAGCCAAGACAAGAAAGCGCCTTCCCAATCTCTCTTCTACATACAAATCATCCCCTCAGCCTACTTTTCTTCGTCAAAATCTGTCCACAGAGGTATTAGTAGTCCGAGAATTGAAAGGCAGAGCATTTCTCCTACCCACCTGACGTAAGGTCGTATACGACGCCAAACTCAAAATTAGCAGCCTCCGAATACATGTTGTGCTTCCTACACTGCAGACTGGGCTTCGTATTCCGGAATTACCGAGCCGAGGCTTCAAAATCGACAAATTATTTTAAGCAATTTCTTATCCTTTCTCAACGTGGGCGAGGACAATTGAGATAAAGCTTTATAAATAGCAAACATTGACTTGTACGAAAGCGCTGCTTTCTAATCATGAATCAATTCGATTACGGGTTTCGCGTTAGACTTCTAATCCATGTTTCTGCCTACGCTTTCTCCAGGGTACATCCCCGGGGAAAAGTGAAAGAATTTAACGTCATTCGGAAGGAGCTGAAGTTTGCTGAAAGGAATACTAAATATCTTTTATGTAATTTAATTTAATTTAATTTAATTGCGAATGTCAATTACCGAATTACACCTTACATTACATCGATTAGTTTACGGATATCGAAAGTAGATTCAATTTTCAAATCAGATGAAATGCAATATAATGGTTAAGCTAATTTTGAAAATAAGAAACTTATGCCGCCGTCCAAATTGTTGGAAATTCGTCCGAAACAGCCTTATCGCCAACTTTGAGACCACCCAAGATTGGTGGAGAGATTTCCCATGGACGGCTCGCAATCACGGCATCGTCACCTGAACGATCAAAAAAGTGAAATTAGTCATTAAATGACAAGATTACAACTTCTTCGAAGTAAATTCGCGACACTCACCAAACCATCTCGTGCTCAGAATTCGTCTCCTTGTCGTTTGAGATAAGTTACCGGGTGCTCCGTGTAGTGTTTTCATGTGAAAAACGATGCAGTCCCCCGGGCTAACTTCCCATTGAACAATTCTATTGTTTCCTTCAATTTCCGTATCTTCTGGCACGCTTCGGTATTCTTTTTTAGTCATGCCATGTGGTTGAGAGATTTCATAGTTCCAGGTCGTGGCAAACTTCCTGGGAATGTACCAGTGCGGCCACAGGTGGGAGCCAGCCACAAATTGGATAGTGCTCTCCAGTCCAATCACATCTACTGGCATCCAAATGGAACAGACTTGGAATCCGTCCACCGGATAGTAGGACTGGTCCACATGCCACGGCGTCTTCTTGCTCGAACCTGGTTCTTTCACCAAGACGTGCTCGTGATAAAAAGTGCTCTGGTTGGACTTCATGAGCTGACCTGAAGTAAATTTGCATATTTAATTTTTACTTGCATATTCCAAGTTATAAAACCGTTCGCAGTACCTGCAATTCCAGCCGCAGGAGAGTTATAGACATAATCCTGGAATTCATCTATTCTCGCCCAATTACAGTAATCATTGAAGTATGCACCAGACGTCCCGTCAGTTAATCGTTCTCCATATTGACTCGGGTTGGCCACCACTTTGTCTATTCCACTGATGACTTTGGTCACCCAAGTAGAGTCAAATACGTTTCTCAAGCAAATGGCACCCACTTTCTGGAACTCTTCGATTTGTGCTTCGGTCAGCACCACTTCCGATGTCATCTCCGGACGATTACAAAATATTTATAAATAATGCTCAATTCAAGAAAGTTGTTAAAAAGCTCCGGTGCAAGTCAGAAGTTTTATAGAACGCACTCGGTAACTTACGTGGTAAATGATCTTCTAGTCATGAATTGAGACCATGAATTAAGAGCGATTCAATTCATATTAACGTTACTGAATAATACAGATGCGCTCAGTACTTGAAATTGCTGCTGTATCCGCTATATAAATATCATATACCTATTTAGTAGGATTTTAGTGATATACCATCTGGTATCCAACAGTCGGTCTG
Source organism: Ceratophysella denticulata (assembly GCA_034694925.1). Taxonomy (NCBI): domain Eukaryota; kingdom Metazoa; phylum Arthropoda; class Collembola; order Poduromorpha; family Hypogastruridae; genus Ceratophysella; species Ceratophysella denticulata. The sequence continues at coordinate 25,408 of JAQFYT010000303.1, forward strand.
CATAGCCACGAATCGAATATTATAATAGTCATGTTTGCACGCCACAATCCCACAGAGATTTTATTCAAATATAAGTCCTAACGCCCTTGAACTCGAATTACGAATGAGGACATGAATATTTGCATTTTTGTGATCTGCATTGGAAGTTGGAATATAGCTGGTGCAGGAGCACTTCTGTTTCTGTTCCATAAGCTTGAAAGCTTCGGCTTGTCATTTGTAATTCGTCTTCATTACAATGAGAATGGATTTCATATGTATTCCTTAATTTCGCGGACCACACCGACTCTGCATTACAACTTTCCGTGGTAAAAGTGTGACTTGCTTGGAAGTAAAAGCAGGAAATAAAGAGCAGATTTCCAATGCAGAGCGTGGAAGGTTGGAGGCTTATGCTGTTTGACACTATTTTCACCAAAGCTCATAAATATCTGGGCTCCTGTTTGTCAGAACTTTGGAATTACCATTATGTTAATAGTAATAAATTGTCAGAGCTCTGCTGCCATTCTAGTCAGCTCAGCAGTCAGCCTAGATGGAACACATCTCTTCCCATCCATCCCTCTCTCCTGAACAATAACAAGATTATTCAAAAATAAATTTAGCACTCCGTCACCGCTTTCCTGGTAGGTACTCTACTTTCCCTTTCAAGTCCCTTCTCTACTCTGTGTAAAGCGTGGGCGCCTATTGCGGTATCCCTGACCCAGTTTTATTTACCTCGAAGAAAATCCAAGAATATTGTCTAACTAGATTTATGAAATACTCTACTTCTTGGAAGTTGCCAATCATTACCTAATGAAAATGAAAGCGAATCATATTACTCTATTGAAAACGTGAGATGAAGTTATTTTTGGATCTTAATCTCGAAAATTTGTTATAATTAAGCCTATTTTTCGATGGTCTTTTAACCCGTTCTAGCCAGGGAATACGAATTAAGTTACGGCGTCATGTGGGCCAAGAAGGGACCTGGTCCCTGCGTCATGTCATGATTCATGATGAAGGCAATGGAAGATTACAAGGCAGAGCAGAGCGGTGAACATGAGGCGGATTGGATATGACGTAGTGTTACTTGACTCGTTTGTTCTCCAGGGGGTACATGCCCCGAAACGTGTCATTGCGTAAATCCATGTCAGCGTCGTGCAGAAGCGGCAGATGTGGTCTTGGACCAACGAGTGGCGGATGCGGATGGGTGTGTGTATGAGAGCCTCATGAACTTTCTCCCCTGTTTTCCAATTTACTTTCGATGTCTAATGTTTAGTTGCAGTATTTATCATTCTCGAGCAAATAATGCTGGGAACCCTCTCGGCTGCCAGAAATCTTTCTCGACAGCCTCACGCACCTGGCGTCCTCGATCATTTTTCCGTATCCCGACCACGGCATCTAAATTTTTCCAGGTCATGCAGGTGTCAATTGCATTGGCGAACCGGTTAACTAAATTCACGCTGTCGGAACATCGACGTTTCATATCCTTTTGACGCTGTAGCAAATAACAGAGAAGTTCATTTGACTTGATTGCAAAATTGTGGGCATAATAGCACGGACGAAATCAATTACGATTACGAGTTGGTTCCGGTAGAACGTATATGTACACATGTACATTAGCTACGTAGGTGGAACAGAAGACGGGAGTCCATTAGATGGACACAGAAACAGGGGAAATGAACAAGGGTGTTTTGGATAGTTGTGCTCTGTATTACTTTGTAGAACTTGTAGGATTGTCGGACAGGGATCGTAATTATCTTATCTGTCTGTTGGCCCGGACAGAGGCGGGATCAAGGCACATGCATAATGGATCACTTCCACCCGCCTCAGATTACAGTTCCCTCCTGCTCACACAGGAGCAGCTGGGAGCCAGCACTGAAATGGCAGTAAGCAGCTTGGCAAGGGAAGGAAGCCCAGCAGAAAAGGGCATACTAGACAAATATAATAAATATTGTATCAGGGGAGGTCTTCACACGTTAGCTCCCATCATGGCCTCTGGCACTAATCTCGGGAAACCAAAACCCATTTCCCGCAAACCTCGCTCGGCTCCACCAATCCGTCCACAAGTCCGCCACACACATCCCATCTCCTTTCAACGTGTCCATCACATTTCTCCGCATATCGTCTCGGTCATTTGTCTTCGGACCAATGTAAATTCTCAAAAAGCGACACTATAAGTGCAAATTCACCATGTTTACACAATTACAATTACCAATGAAGTTCGGTATTAACCTAACCTATCGATTTTGCATCAGAAAATATCACGAAATAAACAAATCGAAGCAAAAAGACGTGATTCACTTTCACCGGGCCTCGTCTTCGTCTGTATGGTGAAAGCAAAACAGATCCCACTTGGGCGTGGAAGCGCAAAAGTCCCAGGTAATAGTATTTACAAGGCGGAAACTCTTCACCTTGAAACCTCTGAGTCTCAATGGTATAGAAATTCCACTTGTAAAGGAAGTGAAATATTTGGGCGTTGTCCTGGATAGCACCTTATCGTGGCTCCCACACTGCAAAGCGAGGGCGCGGAAATGCCAAATAGCCCTTGCGCAATGCAAGAGGGCTCTTGGTAAGACGTGGGGCTTGAGCCCCAGGATTTCATATTGGTTATACACTGTGGTGATCAGACCAACCCTCTGCTATGGAGCTTTGGTCTGGCTACCGGCAGTGTATAAGTCGGCACATATGCTGATATTAGAGAAAGTGCAAAGGCTGGCTTTAGTCGGAATTTGTGGAGTAATGAGATCAACGCCAACTGCCGCCATGGAGTGTCTTCTGGATTTACCTCCACTAGACCTCTATATGGAAGGCTTGGCGTTAAAAACTATGTATCGCTTAAAGCGATCAGGACAGTGGCTCAACTGGGCGGGACAGGGAAACCTGACCCGCCAGAGCCATATAGATATATGTACTCGATTGAGTCGCAGTGTTCCAGAAATGGAACTTCCATGCGACCACGAGACAAGTTTCTTACCGGAACCCCTCTTCTCAGTGGTGGTACCAAGTAGGAGTGAATGGGAGGGCGCCGGGTCACCGGTGCCCTCCGGAACGCAGATCCTCTGTTACACAGACGGATCTCGTCTG